>VWYK01012139.1:52904-69086 GCA_013399775.1 Semnornis frantzii
ATAGATATATATAAATGTTTTATATATCTATATCTATATCTATATATATAGATTTATATAACCTTTGACCCTCCTGTTTTCCCCTTCTGATTCTCTCCCTGTTCTTTGCATGCTGCTTCCTCCTCCGTCCCTCTTAGAGCTGCTCTCCTGCTGTTTCAGTTCAGTTGTCAAATGGACTCGTCCTGTCTTCTCTCTGCCTGGCAGGCTTCCCTTTGAAGCTCTCTATCCCAGCTCTAAATCTGTCCTGGTGGCCTCAGGCGTTGTCAGCAGAACAGAAAGATGCTGTGCAGCTGCACTTCAACAGCTCTTTTGGCCTGAAGTTTGGAAAACCATTTAGTCAAGCTGCACCACTTAAAACATCGTGATTGAAGGACTGGGGGAAGCAGAGAAGCACAGGGCACCATTTTGTGTTTGNCCAGACAACTAACACAACCAGGTCAACCTGCATCTGCAGATTCTGAAATACTAGACTCCTCTCTGAAGGTGTAACCCATCCTAGGAAAGTTTGGAATCCAAATAAAGAGCCTCCTGGAATTGCCCTGCTCCTCATAAAATGTGGCCTTTTGCTGGGCAAGGATGATGAACAACTCTGTCTGACACCGAGAGCCCTCTAGGGGGAAAGAATGGGTTTTGCTTTTTGCCCCAGCAGCATGGGGCTTCCAGCTACACATCGTTGAAGCTGCTGCTGCTGTTACCACCTCCCACAAAGAGAAACCAGGGCTATAGATGATAACATCTAGATAGATGCTTAAGTCTACTAAATTTTTAAGAGAGGAGGAGAAGACTATGGAAACAGGGATAGAAAAGCAGCTGAAATGAAGAAACAGAACTGTCTGGAGTTTTAAAAAAGTATTCTTTTGCCTTGAGAAATCTTTTACAAATTGAACACATTTTCAAAGCCTTTTCTAACCTTGTTTCCACTGCTTTGATTTGCACACTTTCCTTTATTAGTATAGTTTGTGTTATCTGCATCCATCCCAGGCTTCGACTAAGATTCACAAGGGCTAGTTCCCTCTGCCTGTTAGCTGCTGTTTCTAGGGTGGTTTTCCTTCCTGGTTGTTCTGAGATTGATTTTAATTTTGTATTTTACTCATTTTCTGCTGGGAGTCTCTTCTGTGAAATATATCTTCCTTTTCATATATAGATATATATAAATGTTTTATATATCTATATCTATATCTATATATATAGATTTATATAACCTTTGACCCTCCTGTTTTCCCCTTCTGATTCTCTCCCTGTTCTTTGCATGCTGCTTCCTCCTCCGTCCCTCTTAGAGCTGCTCTCCTGCTGTTTCAGTTCAGTTGTCAAATGGACTCNTCAGTTGTCAAATGGACTCGTCCTGTCTTCTCTCTGCCTGGCAGGCTTCCCTTTGAAGCTCTCTATCCCAGCTCTAAATCTGTCCTGGTGGCCTCAGGCGTTGTCTGCAGAACAGAAAGATGCTGTGCAGCTGCACTTCAACAGCTCTTTTGGCCTGAAGTTTGGAAAACCATTTAGTCAAGCTGCACCACTTAAAACATCGTGATTGAAGGACTGGGGGAAGCAGAGAAGCACAGGGCACCATTTTGTGTTTGTGAGACCATGGCATCCCTTTTTTTGACAGAGAAGTCCCTCTGTGTGAGAATCAAGTCATGATTGGCAGTCAGAGACTGCTTGGAAAAGATGAATCTGCTGCCTAAATCTGCTATGAAATGAGATGCAAAAAGCTGCAGCAGGTGGGAAGGATGGGAAAGAAAAATATTTTCAAGAAGCTATACTTGTCTCTGTAGTGTATAGGTGGAGTACTTAGATTTATTGTTCTTAGGTGAGGGGGGATTTTACAAGGGACTTACCTTTACTCAAGAAGTAGCTTATCAAGTTTTTTTCTTGTGATTTAAGGCTAGGAAGGATAAATTTGTCCCATTAGCAAGACAAAAATATCCTGTTGGTGTTGGTGGAGCAATGTGCTGCTGAGAGAGGCAGTAGGTAAAGCACAGTTGTTTGTTTTTTTTTTTTTTTCACTGCAGCTGGAAAAACAGGGGCAAAGCCCAAAGACTGAGTGGTCAGTCAGTGGAAATGCCAGCAATAACATGAGAATCATCTCCATCTCCTCACCCTGCTCCTGTCAGCCACTAGGCAAGGTCCTGTTTTCTTTCCATTCTGCAGAAGAGTTCTGCTGAGAAGTTACATCCTTTAGCTCTTTGAATCAGGATTTGGCAAAGCAAATGTTTTGTTTTAAAACAAAATTTGTGCAGATTTTAGTGCAGGGGGATTAATTTGTCAGTGAGTAACACCACTTTATTTTAACCAATCTTTGTATGAGCCTTTAGAAATTATTGGCTTGTTATAGCTCTAATTATAACTTTGCTCTGATCAACAACAGGAAAATAAATATAGACAGCAACTTGAAAAAGATCAGGGTGGTGGGAAGTGATTTTGGCTTTCTTTTAATTTTTCACCAGCTAACTTAAACATGTCCATTTCTATCCACTGCATGCTTGGCACAAAATAGTTTTATATATATATATATATATATATATATATATATACACAAGTAACACTCTCCTTCATCTTCAAAAATTCACTGATTGAACTGAGATTAAAGTCTAAGCTTTCTTGTGGTTAGGATTTGTTGGCCAAGCTACAGGAGAGCAGAGCTGAAATCCTGATTTGTACATATCCGGTAGGACAAATCTTTGTTCTTTGATTTGTTACAAGAAACACTTGTAGAGTAAATAAGTCTGTTCCATATTGCCAGCCCTGCCTTGAACCACACGTGGCAGGGTGCATGCAGAGCTGGACTACCTGAAGGGAAAAAGGGTTGGGATGAGAAATAAGAGCAGCAAAGCTTCGGAGCAGCTAGAGGTGAGCTTTGGTCAGGATTTGCTCACAATCTAGCATCCATGCCTCTGGGCCTCCAGATAGCCATGCACTTCTCAGCATCTGAGTGACAGGAGCTTATTTTATGTCCCAACTGAGCAGTAATAACTCTAGGAAAAATGCTGGCAGGAATACTTAACGCCAGTGCTGGCAACCCTTGGTGGGCTTCTCTGTCAATTACCAACCCACCCCCATCTTTGGCTGCAGCTGGCCTGAGCATAGTGTTGTACAGGTGCCAGCTGAGGCAGGTGACTTAACGTGTCAGGGCAGTGTTCTGGCTGTAGCACTTCACTGGCACCACACACAAGGCACTTAGCTGTGGCAGCCGAAGGTCGTGCCATCGTTACCACCCACAACAACAGCAAACTCCAGCTTTGAGGAGGAGATCATTGTACAAAGAGTTTGAAGTCAATGCTATGTGCACCATTCCAGTCACACAAGTGTGAGAGATATGTCAGACAATTTCCACGAGTGACCAATTTCACTCCTGAATGATTTTACAGAATTTAAGCTGGAGTCCTGACCTGATTGTTCCCCATATCTCTGCATCCTCGCTGGTTCCAGATGGCTTATTTTGTCATGTTCTCGTAGAAAATTACAGTCATGGTATTTCATATGGCTTAATGTACAAGTAGTGTTAACTGACCATTTACAAGAAGGGTTAATAAAGTTCTACTCTAACTTCCTTTGGAGTTTGAATTCTTGCAGTAGATGCGGTGTTCGGTGTTTGAGGAGTTCCTGATCTTTTCCAGGGGGTTGTAAGGATGTGAGGTTCTGCCACAGCAATGGGCACTGTGGCTATTTCTGTCTCGTGTGGTCTTAATGAAAGAAATACTTGGACTGATATCCTCATTTGTGGGATAAAAATCCTGTCTGGCACAAGCTGGACCCCTGGTCTAATGGGAGGTGTCCCTGCCTATGGCAGGGGGTTGGAACAAGGTGATCTTTGAGGTCACTTCCAACCTAAACCATTCTATGATTCTATGATTTCCATGCCTAATAAGTGATAGCAGTATAGTCAGCTGTGCCTGTGTCTTGGTTAAACAGGTAACCTTGGTTAGCAAAGCTGAGGTGCTGCTTTGTGCTCCATTACTGCTGTGCTCATAACTGCAAATGCAATCGTGGCACTTAACTTTCTGACAGGCACTCAAGCTTTTAAATGCTGAGTGGGGAAGTTCACTTTAACTCCTGGGTAGCTGGATGCACAGGGTAATGAAAACACCAATCCTTACAGACCGCATTCTTCAGCTTTCAGTGAGACCATCTTCACACCAACCTGGACCTGGGGGCAGAGATAACCACAGCACCTAAGCAGCAAGGTTATTCCTACTTCCCTTGAAGGCTTCATTGCCTGTGGTGGTGTGGTGTGACCTTCCCTCATAGGCATCTGCAGCAGTACCAGCAGGTGGTGTGGCTCTGCGGTCCTGCAGGGTGACACCTTTACCTGCCCCAATGTGTGTGGCAGCAGTGGGGTGCTGCCAACAGGCCGTGTGGGTTCCTCCATCCCAAAGCATGAATGCTCCTCAGAAATGTCCCTCACCTAGTTGTTTTCAGTGCCTGTATCCTGGATCCTCTTGGGTCCAAGGAAAAGCTTCCACACCTTTTCATTTTCACACCTTTTTCATCTTCAGTGCCAACATCACCATTTGATTCCAAGACATTTACTTCATGTGAATGATGAAAGTCTGTGGCAGAAAAGACATTTTATCAGCTGTATTAGTACAAGAATTTTCTTACGTGTGTCATATACCTGTGGATATTGGTTTTAGAAATAGGATTAGATACACTGGGAATGAGAGAACTCCCCAGTGAAACTGACATAATTTTTTTTTAATATATATAAATTACTTACTAATCAGGGTTTTTTTTATTTTTAGCTGCAATGTCACAAGCATTTAATTGCTCAGCAGAGAGAGTAGAGAGAGTCAAGTCTTGTGAGCAGGAGCAGGTCTGCAAAATTCAGTTTTCCTCCAGCAAGTAGTGGCTTGATTTTATTTTATTTTATTCCCCCCCCTTTTTTAACTCTCTTTTGAAAGGGTTTCTATAAATAACATCTCTGTCAATACTTGGTTCAACCTCCAGGATGTAGTTTATTGCACTTGTGCAGGGTAGCTACAGGACTTAGTGTTATGTTTAGGTTCCTGAGGTCAGTCTAGACCTAGAGGTGATAAAAGTGCATCATGGCTGTGTGGTCACCGAGCTTTTTAAACCCTCTGAGAGGCCAATGGGGCTGCGCCATTTCCCCAGCTCCAGTCAGAACTTGATTTCCCAGGATGTACAGAGCAGTGTTTAACACTTTCTATATCATCCTTACTTTATATCTTTAAAAACTCCAGGGTTGAAATTAAAGCAGGTTTTTTCGTTTGGGTTGGTTTTGGTTTTTTTTTGGCAGGGGGCGGGGGCAGACGGTGTGGAGAGGGAGGGAAGGCAATGGAGGAGAATTTTCCAGTTCGGACAGTTTCTTTTTAAAATTGGAGGGTGAGTTCTTTTGCTTTACCAACAGAAAGAAAACCACACCAAAACAAAACAAAAACAACAAAGCTAACCCAACTAAACAAAACCTACCATAAAGCACTCAGAATAAAACATTAATAATTGAAATTTGGAACCACTTCTTTGGAAGGCCTGAAGCTTTGGAACAGGGAGTAGCTGTTAGGTAGGTTCCTCTTGCTTTTCCAGTTAACAATCTCCATTGTTTAGGGTAGACCCTGAGCTCTTGAGAACAGCCATTTGTTTAAGTTTAATAGAGGTTGTAGAATGACAGAATAATTCAAGTTGCAGGACTCTAGCTGAGTCCTCTGCTCAAAGCTGGATCAGGGTTGAGATCAGACTGGCTTGCTAAGAGCTTGATCATGGGAGCCTTGAGATCTTCCAAGGACAGAGCTGCCACAACCTGTCTGGGCAGCCTGTCGCACTGCCTGGCTGACCTCGTGGAGAAAAGAAATACTTCTCCACTGAGCAAGGGCAGGAAGGACTTCCAGGAGCTTCTCCCCTGGTTGCTGTCATGTCAGGAGACAGAACTAAAGCTGAGAGAGGTGTTTGTCTTTATTTTTAGTGTTCTGTTGGTGCTTGCATTGAGCAGGCTCTCAGCTGTATCACAGGCTGGCACCAAGGTGGGCTGGAAAAGGGCAAGGTAGGTTATACAGGAGGAAAGACCACCAGAATAGCATTGGCGAGATCTGGGACACAGGACTTGCACTCTTTGGAACATTTCTCTGGGTCTTATTTATTAACCTGTGCTTCACCTCGAGGGATGGTCCCTCCTTGGAGCTTCTGACACGTGGAGAGGGAGCGCTGTGCCTTGTTTCCTATTGGTATAGGTGGATATGGTAGAGAGGAGGTTCTCAAACTTCCTGTACTGCCTCTTTGGGGTGTATACTTCACCCTCTGCCTTGTCCAGCTTGAGAACCACTTTTAGGCAGAAGGGAGCTGTGTCCAAAGAAGAGCACCAAAGCTGGCGAAGGGTCTAGAGTGGCTGAGGGAGCTGAGTTTGTTTAGCCTGGAGAAAAGGAGTCTGAGAGGAGAACTGAAAGAAGGTTGTAGCAAGGTGGGTATTGCTCCTTCTTCCCAAGGAGCAAGTGATAGGATGAGAGGAAATGAGCTCAAGTTGCACCTGAGAGGTTTAGAATGGATATTAGGAAAAATTCCTTTACAGTTGGACTCAAGACATGAGGGTATTTTCCAACCTAAATGATTCTGTGTGTCCCCATGCCGTGTATGGGGCAGAGGATTTGGGCAGGTGGAGGTGAGAGTGCAGAGGAAGGCACCTGGCAACGGGGAGGACAGAGAACAGCCAGCCCCGGCAGGCACCAGAGGAGGCACTGCCCCTTCCAAAGGCTTCTGGTGGTGATCTGGCGCCTGTCCTGCTGTGAAGTGGCCGCATGGCCCTTGGCAGCCACAGGCTCCTTTGTTGTTCCCTGCATTGCTCACTGCCTGCTGGGCTTGCCCAGCTTGCTGCCCCTGCCCATGGCCCCACACCAGTCCCTACTGTTTCCTCACAAGGGCATCTTCCCAGAGACTTTCCCTGCCCCTCGCAGAGCATACCTCCCTCCAGAGAGGAGAATAGAGGCAGGAATTACTGACCGCTGCCAACAGAAACCTCTCTGGAGTCAAAATGTGTCTGCAGACATTGGTTTCCTCTTGGCACTGCCAGCAGATGTCCCAGTGATTGAGCTGTGACAGCCCAGGTCTGCACTTCGGGAGAGATGGATGGATGTGCCATAGGCTCATGTGGGTCTACAGGGATGGGGAATGGGATCCGTGCAGGAGTGGAGGTCTGCATTATGCCTCCAGAAAAGAGGAAATCTCATCAGATTTCCTCCTTTGCAGCTGTTAATAAGGTGGAAGAGTGGGAGGAGGACAGGAAAGCGAGTCTACAATAGGCTATTCCTGAAACACATTACTTTTTCTATCCAAAAGCAGGCTGCTGCTTTGATTCCCCTCTGTGAATGGGCCATTTTCTAAGCATTTCATGCATTAGAAGCACTGCACCGTGGCTGATTGGTTTTCTGCAGGTTTTTCTTGATTTGCCTACTGGGAAAGGCGAATGTGTGGTGGAAGCTGCTAAATAGATCAGCTGAAGTACTCCCCTTCTTTTGACAGGGCGGTTTTAGTTCTCTAGCAGCCTTGTCCTGGGTCAGGAAGCTGGCTTCTCAAAGAGATTTGGATTATTGGCTTGATATGCTCTCACCATATTTTTTTCAGCCCTCTCTTAACAGTCTTTCAGGTATTTCATTACCTTAAATGCTGGCTCTGGCTTTTCCCGTCAGAGAACAGATTGTTTGGACAACCGTGAAATAAAGGAAGTATTTAATTACTTTGCCACTTTTCGGGCTCCAGTGTGTGCTGTGCATTCACTAATGCATATGGCTTTGTGTCGTTCTGGAAGAGGAAGCTGGGGGGTGAAATGTATGCTTATCTCCTGCTGACACAATCCAAAGCTATCCCACAGTTTTAAAAGCTTGGAGGACCTATTCCAAACCAGCTGCATGATGGTTGATGATGAATGGTTGGAAAAGGAGATTTAAGCCCAGTGATTCCACACCCAAGCCGTGCATACTGCTCCGAAATGTACTCCCCAGCTCCCTACTGAGCTCTAAACCAGTCTGGTTCAAACACATTACAAAGCAGCAGCAAATACTGCCTTGGGGAATGAACACATCCTTTTATTTCCACTCTGGTCACTGTGTTTCTACTGTATTATTCTCTGCAGGCCTCCATGGTGGCAGCAGATGCAGCCACCAACCAGCAGGTCGATGCCAGTCCGGGAAGTGCGGGACCTGCGAGCCAGGCATGCCCATCCCCAGGTGGGTTGTTGGTTGTTGCTGCTGCCTTTGCCCAGCTTCAGGGATGGGGCTTAGTTTCACCCATCAATTTGTGCATAAGCAGCAGCGCTGAGAGGGTTTATTAGAAAATGTTGGAAATCAACATAAGAAAGATGTTTTTCAGAGTAAGAATATTCATTCATTCATTGCAACAACATAGTTGAGTCTCCATGACTGGAGGTTTTCAAGGTGCAACTGAGCAGGGGGCTAGACTATCTCTTCCAGGCTCCCTTTCCCATGAAAAGGTGGGACCAGATGATCTTTTGAGGTCCCTTCTGACCTGGTCCATCCTGTCTTGCTGTGGTTGAAATGACACGTCCGACTGCATGCCAGTCAAGATGCCAGCTTTGTTTGTGTGCATGACAGCATATTGTAACCAGAAAGCAGTCAGGACAGAAACTATCAGTCAGTAGTAGCTTCTGTTTAAAAGTTTTTGTTTGGTTTGTTTGTTTTTTTTTTTTTCCCCAAAAACACCAAGATGTGTGGAAGGAGAACAAGAAATTGCACTTCAGTCCTTGTAGGCACTTTAAAATGGACAATATTGTGCAAACTCCTGGTTTTCTGCCTTAAAACCTTTATGCATGGTTCCTAATCTAGGGAAAGGAATTTGCTGGTAAAAGCTGAATCTGTTTTCTTCAAAAGAGTGTTTCTGAAAACTTACTTTGAAGCAGATGTTTTGTCCACTGCCTACTATCTTTTTATGTCTCATTTTTCAAATGGGTCTATCAAATTTCAGCTTGCTATTGGTGAGTAAAAGGTGCTGTTTGAAGTAGGTATTTAAATGAGAGCTCTAGCTGTAATTGGTATGTAAACATAATGCTGCTATTTGTTGAGGATAAATGTGACTTAAATCATTGAACTTTACCCTCAAACATCGTGACACCAAATTAGGTGCCAGTGTTGATTTGAATGAGGGTAGAGAGGCTCTTCAGAGGGACTTAGATAGGCTAGACCAATGGGTTGACATTAATGGGATGAGTTTCAACAAGGCCAAATGCCAGGTCCTGCACCTGGCTCACAACAACCCCAATCAAGGCTACAGGCTTGGGGCAGCATGGCTGGAGAGCTGCCTGGCAGAAAAGGGTCTGGGGGTTGTAATAGACAGGAGCTGAATATGAGCCAGCAGTGTGCCCAGGCAGCCAAGAAGGTCAATGGCATCCTGGCTTGGATTAAACATGCTGTGGCCAGCAGGATTAGGGAGGTGATCGTCCCCTTGGACTCTGCTTTGGTGAGGCCACACCTTGAGTGTTGCGTTCAGTTTTGGGCACCACAATACAAGAGAGATGTGGAGGTGCTGGAGTGGGTCCAGAAGAGGACAAGGAAGCTGGGGAAGGTTCTGGAGAATAAGTCTGATAAGGAGTGACTGAGGGAACTGGGGATGGTTAGTTTGAGGAAAAGGAGGCTGAGAGTAGACCTCATTGCTGTCTACAACTACCTGAAAGGATGTTGTGGAGAGGCTGCTGCTGGTCTCTTCTCACAGGTAATTGGAGACAGAACAAGAGGGAATGGCCTCAAGCCAAAACTGGGGAGGTTTAGATTGGACATAAGGAAAAAGTTTTTCATGGAGAGAGTGGTCAGGCACCGGAATGAGCTGCCCAGGGAGGTGGAGTCCCCAACCATGGATGTGTTTAAGGGTCATTTGGATGTGGTGTTTAGGGATATGGTTTTAGGTGAATCTTGTAGAGTAGGGTTCTAGGTTGGACTTGGTTATCCTGAGGGGCTTTTCCAACCTGCATGTTTCTGTGATTCTGTGATCAATGGGGTACCATTCGCTCAAGATTCAAAGCATATCCAGCTGTGTCTTGATGTGCTGCAAGACTTTGAAGCACATGAGCTGTTAATAGGGGCTCCTTAGCTGGCTTTAGTACTTTGGCTCTTAGCTGCCAAAACAGAGAAGTTAACAATCTTCAGTTGCACCTGGCAGGTAATGTAGAAGCTTTAGTCTTGTGGTAAACCAATCAAATTCTCCTCTCAAGGATCAGCAGTGATGAGCTGGTGATATTTGTCTACAAATCACAAAGCCACCTTATGTCTGGCTCCACACCTGTCGCAGCTGCTAAACATTATTGAAGGCAGAGTTTGATCCTGGCTGGCAGTGAAAACTGAGATACCATTGCAAAAATTGAAATGGTAAAGGAACAGGGGTTCCATCGTGTCTGCTTTGGAGGGATAGATGGGATGCAAACTGTGTGACCTTCCTGTAGAACAGGCAACCTACTCTGCTGTTCAGCAAAAAACAGATAGCTGTATGCTGGGACCCTTGTGCCACTTATGGTGTGAGGAATGCTCCAAAATACTGTGCATCTGCCTGGCAGCAGGAGCAGCTCCTGTCTCTGTTTGTCTGCAGGTTCTTAGTGGAGCCTGGAGTGCTCCTCTTTCCTAGCTTCCTCTCCTAACCTGTCAAAGAGGTCCATGCAGAAGCTGCCACTGCTGCTGTGGATGGAAAGGGGACAGAATCTGAAGCTGAGATTCTGCTCTAGAGGTTAAAGAGATGTCTGAGTGCTGGTGTGCTGCCTGAGATATTGACAACTGCTCTGCTTCCAGTGGTGGTACCAGATGGCAGTTTAGCTGTCACAGTCTTCAGCTGTAGGCCCCTGCACTCCTTGTTCCTTTTCTGGTAGTCCACCAAACCTGCAGCAAATGGGGTTCTTGCAAAAACAGGCAAATAAGAGGATCGTAGAATCTTAGAATGGTCTGGGTTGGAAGGGACCTCCAAAGGTCATCCAACCCCCTCTGCAGTCAGCAGGGGCATCCTCAACTAGATCAGGTTGCCCAGAGTCCTGTCCAGCCTCACCTTGAATACCTGCAGGGATGGGGCCTCAACCACCTCCCTGAGCAACCCATTCCAGTGTTCCACCACCCTCACAGTAAAGAACTTGTTCCTAACATCCAATCTAGTTCTACTCTTCTTTAGTTTGAAGCCACTGCCACTCATCCTATCACTACAGGCTTTTGTAAACAGTCTCCATCCTTCTTGCAGGTCCCCATCGGGTACTGAAAGGTCACTAGTAAGTCTCCCCAGCTGGTGTTTATTAAGATCTGAATGACAAGAAGGTTATTCCAGCCCAAGGCTTCCTGTTAGCACAATGTATGCTGCCTGATGCTTGACTGATGTGGTTTGGTAGAAAGAGGCAAGCTGAAATGGCCTCCATTGGCTGAAATGGGCTGAAAGTGAGACTATGCTAACTGTGATACAGCTTCTTGTCTGGGTGGCATCTTAGAGATCTGTACCTCAGTAGATGTGTTGCAGGCTACAGCACAGCTCAGCTAAAGAGGAGCATCTGAAGTAATTTGGGTGACTCTCCCTAAAAACTGCCTTACTGTCTTTCTTGACAATGATGCCCAAGCCAAGTGTAAGCACCTACATTTTTTCTTTTCTGAGAGATTAATTTTGCCTGTATTGAAGAAAGAAGATTTTTTTTTTTTAAACTTCCAGTATAATTCAGTAAGAAATTGGATTGTAAGAAATAGATCTACATTTTATTTGGAAAACTATCTTAACCTTGCAGCATTCTCTTTCATCTGTGTGGATTAGGTTCAGATCAAAAGCAATTCAAGTCAACTGCAGCTTGTGCCAGCCCTGTTGTGAAGAGATTAGAATTTCTCCCCAGTCCTGTCCCTTCAGAGGAAACAGCTTCAAGTGAGAAGAATGTGAAGAAACCTGAAAGCGAACAGCAGAAGGAAGCAGAGAGCCCTGCTGCACCAGAGGTATGTACAGGAGGAAAGAGAGAGTACAAAACAAAACAAAAAGCAAGCTCCCACAGGAAAATATTTATTGTGCAAGTTGGTATTTTTCCCTGTTTAATGTCAATTCAGGAGTTCATTCAAAACAGTCTGCCAAGGGATGAGCCTGGAGGATGGCTTCTGTGTGAAATGCTGCAGTTATCGGAGAGGTCCTCCTCCAAAGGAACTCCCCAGTGTCTGCTTGAAGCATTTCAACCTCTAAATTCACTGCAGCAGAAATGAGAACCTAACCTGCAAACCCCAGTCCCACCACATGCTGGGAGGGCAGAGTGTCTGGAAGGTGCAGACAGTGATGTTTGCCCTCTTAGTCCTCTTGGAATGCTGAACAAGTGCAGGCGGTGACAAAGGTGACAAATGGCCGTGACCATACTGCTCTGTCAGTTAAGTTAGACTCTGGTCCAAGGGTAGGGTCAGTTTTGGTGTGCAGAGCAATGTGAATGTCAACAGCAAACAGCTACCAGTTGTTTCCAGTACCTCAGTACTACAACTTCATGTTGTAATTCTGGAGGCAGAGGCTTCCTCTTTAATAAAGCTGATTCAGAAAAGAGAGTTGAGTGGGTTTATGTTAACAGCCTTCTGATTTTCGAATGTTGTTTTCTGCTCCTGAATGTCTGAACAGGTGATGAAACCAAAAGCCCTGGAACAAGAGGGAAGTGTAGTCTTGCCATTTTTAAAGAAACTACCTGAGCCCAGCCAAGTTACTCTGCAGTATTCTGGTCTACAAGGTGAGCACAAAGCATTTGGAGAATTCAGCTGGACAGTAGCTGAACATGTGTTCAGAGAGTAGTGCCTCAGCAGTGACCTGGAGGGTGATGAGGCTAAAATGGTTATTTTCTAGTTGAGTCTAACTGGTATTGGTAGTCTGGATTCTGTGATGCAAAGGATTCTTGCGACTGCTCCTCTTAAATACAGCAGCAGAATTGTGACAAAGGGGTGAGAGTAGCAGGGAGAACCCTATCCTGCACTTACCTGGCCTAGCAATAAAAACTGTAATTATGTCAGTGAGTATCGTATTTTATTAACACTGCTGCTCACAGATGAAGATGGCTTAGCAACTGCTTTTATCTCACTTCTGAAGCTAAATCCTGCACTCAGCTGCTCCTGTGGAGCTCCTTCTCGTAGATGAACAATACACATACCTGGCCACATTCCTGAATTTGGCCTGTGCCCACCATTGAGTTCTTGCAAAGCAGAGCTTAAAGTGCTATGTGTGGGGTTTTGTTTGCCTTCATGCCAATGTTCTTCTTGAGACTGATAATATTTAGTACTTTGATTTTATGTTGAATTTAAAGATGCATATATGAAGGTGTTGTGGCAGAAAAACAATCTCAAAGTTCTCTTTCCCCTGAATTTTATGAGGCTGTTAGTTTATGTGTAGGCAATACACTTGATTATCCCAGAGTTCTCAAGATTGAAACTGCTGAAGGTGGCGGAAAGCAGGATTGTCCGAGAAGGGGTACAATTCCCACTCGTCTAGGTGGGGAGGTGCTTTCCAATGAGGTTTTGGGAACGATATCGTTTTACATTAGGCAGTAATCAATCCAAACACAGAGTAGCAGATGGTAGGTCTCTCCAGTTTCCTGAGGGATGCTGAAACGCTTGGCTGCTCTCTAGTGTTCACAGCACGTACAGCGCGGAAAGGATGTCGGAGTCCTTTAAAGCCTCTCTCTGCAATAGCAGTGAAGGCAAGCACCATGCAAAGGCTTCAGAGGCTCGAAGGAGTGGCTGCCCTTGACTGGCGTTACTGTGCCAGAGCTCTCCTGCATGCTCAGGTGCCACAGAATCATAGGATTGTTTCGGTCGGAAAAGACCTCTAAGAGCCCAGCCATCAACCTAACACAGCCATGGCCATTCAACCATGTCCCAAAGTGCTATGTCCACACATTTCTTGAACACCTCCAGGGATGGTGACTCCACCACCTCCTTGGCCAGCCTGTTCCAATGCCTGACCACTATTTCTGTAAAGACATTTTTCCTAGTATGCAACCTAAACCTCCCCTGGTACAATTTCAGGCCATTTCCTCTTGTCCTATCACCTGGAGAACTCTCGCTCAAGAGAAGAGACTAACCTCCACCTCACTCCAACCTCCTTTTCAGGGAGTTGTGAGGAGTGAGAAGGTATCCCCTCAGCCTTCTCTTTGCCAGACTAAACAATCCTAGTTGCTTCAGCCATTCCTCACCACACCTGTTCTGTATACCCTTCACCAGCTTTGTTGCCCTGCTCTGAGCATGCTCCAGCACCTCAATGCCCTTCTTCACAGAAGCACAGAATTAACAATGTTGGAAAAGACCTCTAAGATCATCAAACTCAACCTGTCACCTAACTCTTCTAATTAACTTCTTGTAGCGAGGGGCTCAAAACTGAACTCAGTATTCAAGGTGAGACCTCACCAGTCCTAAGTACAGGGACCCTGTCCTGCTGGTTGCTCTATTCCTGATCCAGGCTAAGACACCGTTGACCTTCTGGGCCACCTGAGCGCATTTGATTACGGAGAGGTCCATGCTAAGCTTAAGCGCAACAGGCCAAAGCCACTGTGGTGAGAACTCCCTTCCGTGGCCACAGCGGCTTGGGTGCAAGAGTCCCTCACTGCCTTTTGACCACGCTGTGTTTCTTGTTTTGTCTCGGTGCTGGTGCCTGCAGAGCCAGCCCGCGGGGCTGCGCTTCCACTTAGGGTTCGCAACAGCTGGCGGCGCTCACAGTTTTTCTCGCAGTCAGGTAAATGCGGCGCTCAGACCAGCTTCGGCCCTTCTGCTGCCTCCAGCCGTAGGTGTCTTGGGCCGCGGGGCTGGGGCTGAAAGCTGATGATCACGGGGGGAACCTCTTCTACCTCTTGCTTCCGTAGAAAGTGTCTATTCCTGCTGCACAGTTGACAAAGAGCTGTTGGGTTACGCATTGTTGCAATGCGCTGGTTTCAGGCACCCAAACAGAATCACTTGCCTATCAATATATATTTTTTTTTCTTCCTTTAATTTTCTTGCAATCAGCCTAGTTTTCAAAGACATTTGGATGGCGAATGGCAATGGTTCTCTTGGTAACTGTGGCTCTTGAATAGTGTAGTCCCGTCCTTTTAGCTGCACTGTGCTTTTTCCTTCCTTGCGCTGAATCATGAAGGGAAAAGTAGATCAAGGTAGGTGACAGTGTCCAAACACCGCTTACCGTCTGCGGCCAGAAGTAGATGGCATTAGCTAGTGGTAGAGTAGAAGCTAATGTTAGTTAGTCTTGTGCTCCTCTATGCCCAGATAAAAAGTAGTTTTGTTGGTGATGGGTGTGATCTGTTTCCGTGGGTTATTTGCTTGCCATCAGTCCTTGCACTTGGGTGTGGGAGCAAATATGAAACTAACATGGAGCCTTGTTGTACAGATCTAATGTAGCTTTAATTGCAGGCTAAGCCCATCTTGTTGTGATGCTAAACTTGATCTTTCCTTTTTCTGTTTGTTTTTATTTGTTTGTTTTTCATAGCTGATTCTGACAGTGGCGACAAATCAAATGTGAGTACCTTTATTTGAATCATAGAATGGTAAGGTTGGAAGGGACCTCAAGGATCATCCAGTTCCAATCCCCTGCCATAGGCAGGGACACCTCCCACTAATACAGGTCACTCAAGGCCTGTCCAAATTGGCCTTGAACACCTCCAGAGAGGGAGCAACCACAACCTCCCTGGGCAACGTGTGCCAATGTCTCACCACCCTCACTGCAAAGAACTTCTTCCTAACATCCAGTTTCAATCTCCCCTCTGCCAGTTTAAACCCATTGCCCCTTGTCCTGTTGTTGCAAGACCTTGTAAATAATCCCTTCCCAGCCTTCTTGTAGACCCCCTTCAGATCCTGGAAGGCTACTCTAAGGTCTCCTCGAAGCCTTCTCTTCTCCAGGCTGAAGAGGAGCTTGGTTTAGAGACGTGTTTAGGAAGTGAACATTTTATGCAAACTCTCTTTTAATAGCCCCAAATGAGGTATTATTTTTTTTCCTTCTCATGAAAATAAGAGAGAAGAAGTTCAACCAAATCAAGACATGGTCTAAATCTGGAATTTATTCATTCCCCTCTTATATAGAGGGCCTGGCAGCCATACAGTACTCAATTCCTGAACCAAAATTTTGAACCAAAACTTCACAATCTCAAAACAATGCATAATTCCAAATTATTTATTTTGCTTTAAATGCATAAAAATTCCAGGACAGCACAATTCTGCTGTCTACTCAATTTAAAAAAAAAAAAAAAAAAAAAAAAAGCTACTCTACCCCCAAAATGCTAATTTT
>VWYK01012139.1:69097-85051 GCA_013399775.1 Semnornis frantzii
AAAAAAAAAAAGCTACTCTACCCCACAAATGCTACTCTTAAGCACAAACTATTTCATATTCTGTTTGTCACAAAAATTAGACATCATCTCTTCCTATCAGATTCAAATACAACTGGTAGTGGAAGGGAATGTGACACCAGGTGTTTAAAGTTGCCCTTGATTGTAAGGATCACAGAATCACAGAAGATTAGGGGCTGGAAGGGACCTCAAAAGGTCATCCAGTCAAACCCCCCTGCCAAAGAAAGATCACCTAGGGCAGATCACACAGGAACACATCCAGAGAGGTCTTGAATATCTCCAGAGGGGGAGACTCCAAAATGTCCTCACTGGGCAACCTGTTCCTGTAAAGATTTTAAACATGTCTCATGTAATGGGATCCTTAGTGAAGACTGAGATTCTATTTTATTAGGGATAAAAATTGGATACAAAGCTATTGGCTGTCGTACTGGCAGCCAAATGAAACGAGAAATGTTGTACAATCACAAATTGGTTTGCATGCTATGCAGAAGATTATATAGAAGCAAAATAGATCACAGGATCACAGGATGCTAGGGGCTGAAAGGGACCTCTGGAGATCGAGTCCAACCCCCCTGCCAGAGCAGGACCATAACCTAGTGCAGGTCACACAGGAATGCATCAGGACAGTCTTCAGAGGAGAATCTTCAAATTTTGGTGCCTGCAAGTATCTGTGTTCAGTGCTGCTTAGAGCTTTCTTGCAGATATTTCCCCTCCAGTTGAAGCTTCTCCAACCTTCTTTGCAAACCAAATGATCATTTTATCATTTGGATGCCTGTGGGCAATCCCCAAGCATCAGTGAAACTAAGACTATCATCTGCTCGCTGAGAGAACCATTACCTAGTTTTCAATTTCCCATTTTAACATCATCACCAGGGGGAGGCTGGATGAAGTGCAGCTTTCTCTGTTAGCCCTGTGTAGCATCAAAGTCTAATCACTTGGTTTTCCTTCGCACAAAGCGCTTCAATTTTTGGTCCTGGGATCCAGAAGAAGAGCGAAAGCGCCAGGAACGGTGGCAGCATGAGCAAGAACGCTTACTTCAGGTAGGGAAGAATCTCCATCTCTTCCACCATTGAATTGTCCCTTTAGGCAAGTCCGGGCATTTCCTGTCATGTTTTCTGCATCATCTGTGGGTGCTTGAATGAATTCTGTGGCAGGTGAGCAGTGACATGAGCATACACACATTTCCTGTGTGCTTTGGGCACGTCTCCCTCCCTCCCCGCTCTGTGGAAAGACCCAGAGGACTTAGTTCTGCATTCCACTGTGGAGTTAAACCCAGTGCAGATCCTCAACTACATTTAAAGGATGTTGAGCACAGGCTGCAAGACTTTTCATTACTTGGAACCTTTTTCTCAAGACCAACACTTTGCTAATGCTGGCATCTGTGCAACTCTTCTTTAAAATGATGGTCCTAAGAGATTTTCATAGAATTCTGCTTTGATCACAGGTTCTTCTTGGAAAAGACCAAGCTAAACTTGGACACAAAGGGGTTTGGGTTGCTTCTGTTAATTTTTGTGAGGAGGGGGTTGCCTACTAGTAGAATAAGCCAAGCTAAACTTGGACACAAAGGGGTTTGNGGGTTTGCCTTCTAGTAGAATAAGCCAAGCTAAACTTGGACACAAAGGAGTTTGGGCTGCTTCTGTTAATTTTTGAGAGGAGGGGTTTGCCTACGAGTAGAATAAACTATAAAAGATCTGGGTTTGTGTCCTAGTTGGGAGATCCCTAGCTGAATTTTGCCACCAGTCAATAGTGTCTTTTGAAACTGTGATTAGGTTTGGTCCAAGGAAACCGTAACTTTCCCCCCTGTAACAAGGAAGCAAAATACCAGAAGACAGACAATAATAATATGGAGTCCTTTTCATCTTGTAGGAATGACTTGTGTGTCTTCTGTGTTCTTGAGATGATTTCTTTTTTAGATAATATAGGATTGTTTGGGGATTTTTTTCCTCTTAAAATTGGGTAAAGTTCTCATCATAATTTTGTGGGCACATGGGAGTGTTCTCTCAACAACAAACACATCTCTTCTGGCTTAGGCAGATACAGTTTCTAATCTGAACCAAAGTTGGAACTGGTGTAAAAGGGATATAGATTCACCAATCTTCCCCATGCTCAAACCAGTTCTCTTAGCAGTTTGAAAGATCTCTTTGAGATAATTTTTCATGCACAGCTGTGTGAAAACAATTCTCAAGAAATAATTCCATCAAGGAGGAAAAAAACCTACTTAGCTCATTACCCTCTTCACATTCATTTATCTTTTAAACTGGGACAGGTATTCATTAAATTGTCCTGGCATCTCCCTTAAATTAGCACCAGTGTCTGAAAACCTTCCTTGCATATTTGCTACTTTGCTGAATTTTTTTTAATGTCAAATCCATGCCTGAGTGTTTTGGGAGGTGTGAGAGCTTTTGGTGACTCAATACTGTATAATAAACAAGGAATTCTTGAACATAAATATGATTTCCGACCAAAGATCTAAAAACTTCTTACAAATTAAAGTTCTTCTATTGTGTTCAAAGTTTCTTGTGGTTTGAAGTGTGTTAGATACAAGTGCTAGAAATAGGTGGGGAGAGGAGGAAAAGAAACCTTTTTCTTTTTTTACACCCATGGATGTTTCACATTTTTATCTCCCTATTTCATCCTGTTTCTGTTTGAACCACTCTTAGCAGGTTCATTTTTACTGTGATTTACTGTGATTTCCCTGTAATTTACTCCTAATATAGAGTGTGTGTGTTGCATGTGAATGCTCTGAACTTACCTGCATTGCTATCATCTTGCAGGAGAAGTATCAGAAGGAGCAGGACAAACTGAAAGAAGAATGGGAAAAGGCCCAGAGAGAAGTTGAAGAGGAGGAACGTAGATACTATGAGGAGGTACAAGGCTCGAAGGAGGATGTTGTATATTGGCTCTTTTTGTACTTCAGTGCAGCCACTTCTGTAACTTAAAGAAATCCCAGACCCAGACTAATTAATGAAAAGCCTTCTGAAGGCTGAATTCTCAGGAGGATTGCTTCTCTTAAACACTACCATAGGCACTGAGGAAGAATATTTAAATATTTAGGCAGGTAACCTCAGAACCTCTGCAGAGGTGGAGGTGTCTAATTGCTGTGTAAGTCTGGGTGAGTCAGTGTGGCTGTGTCTGGGCATGCTCAGACTTCCCTCCAGAGGTAGAGCCTTGTGTGTATTTGGCATGTACTTGGTGTCTGGACTTGATGGGACTCCAGATGGAATTGATGTCTGCTTTGGGCTTGATCTTGCAGATATTTTGCAAACTGGGCTTGCTTTAAAACAAACAAACAAACCAACCAAAAATCCACAAGAAATGTTCAAACCTTGCACTTAGAGGATATTAGTAATGTAGGAGGTAGTGTATGTGGGTCACTGTTGTAGAAGGGTGGAAAATATCCATGTTTTCAGTGTAACTAGTTGTGCATTATGCAAATTGATATCTTTGTGTTTGAGGGCCACACTTGCCATCTGAACAGGAAATTTCTTTCAGCTTTCAGAACAGGTCGTCCTCATGCCAAGTGTAATTTCATGGTTTTGCACAAAATCTAATAGTTTGGTGTTGGGAGAAGCAGTGGTGCCAACCCAAGTGGAATATTCTTTCCACTTTTGGACATCCCATCCCAAAGATGGCGATGGTTAAAGGAAGGGAGTGCAAAGCCTGCAAGTGAAGTCATAATTGGGGTGTTACCATTACGCTTGGTACCACGAATCCTTACCTAACTGACTAAATCTGACACCTAGCCAAACTTCATGCTTCTGCTTCTTAGGCTTCTGCATTCTGCACTCTACTCTCTCCTAATCTTGTGTTTTCAGGAACGTAAGATAATTGAGGATACTGTGGTCCCATTCATTGTTTCTTCAAACTCTGCTGAGCTACTCTCCTCTTCTTCCTCTACCACTGAAGGAAACAAGACAGTGGTGAGTTTCTCACGGAGTAGCAAAGCAATAAAAATTAAGCCAGCTCCAGTGCAAAGTTTTGTTCTTCACTACAGGCTAACAAAGCTTGGGAACAGTAGGAATATTCCCTGAATCCCTTCCGTAACTCTGATACCTCACAATGCTGTAGCCTGTTCCTACAGCTGAAAAACCTCACTCCCAAGCAAACTGCTACCATCCCATTTTGGACTAGGGCAGAGGGTGATACTTCCTACCTTTGCAGCTGCCTCCCTTTAACTGGTGCTGTGATAGAACAGTCACCTCTTTCTAGCACGTTTTTGTTTCCTTCTCAAAGCCAACAAAATCTGAAGCAATTTCCCTGCATCCAAAATCTTGACTATAAAACAGTGCTTTAAACATATCTGGGATGAGACTGAATGCTGCCTTCCCACTTTTCCTCCTTTTCTCTCCCACCAACCCTCCTAGAAAGCAGAGAAACGAGCAGAGGAATATTCACTCGGGTTTTTTTTATTACTTGGTTGGTTGTGGTTTTTTAATTTATGCAGCACAAAATGTTTAACTCAATGCATCTAGCATCTAATTAAATAAGTGATCTCCAGAGATCACAGAATGACACCCCAGGTGAGCTCAGTAGAGCAGATGTGGGATTCCCAGATGTAATTTGCACCTGCCTAAGGCACCCACATCCAAGAAGTAATCTGCCTTTTTCCATGTGACTCCAAGAGTAGGAGTATTCTATCATCTGGCTCTTCTCTCAGACTTTCTGCACCTTCTTATCACTCACTCCTGTGCAGAGGCATCAGCCATGGCCTATATGACTGTGGGGCAGTAATTTCCTGGGTAGAATTGCATAGAACATGTTCAAGGTAGTACCTGCACCCAGAAGTGAAAGGTGTCATGCCATGGCCTACTCAAGCTCCATCAGTCAGTTATAACCTGCTCTAGTAGCATTTGGGAAGTGATAGTGGTGTTGCCTTTTGAGGATGCCCAGTGCATGAGTAATGGTTTGTCCCCAGGCAGAGCCAACAAGCCGAAGTCTCTCACAAAGTCCTCCCAAGTCCAATGAGAGACCCCCTGGACTCCCAAAGTGCTTCAAGGATTTCTGCCAAAAATAGCTAGTGGGAAGCTTCATTTTGTTATCCTGAGCACCATCTCATAATTGGTCTGTCCCTAACTTTTTCCCCATGCTAGTTTAGTTCAGTTAATTGATCGTTTCAGCTGAAGCCTTTGTCAGATCCAAACTTAGCCTCACCAAGGTCACATTATTCCACTGTATCATATGAGATCTTTATGGTAATGAGGTGTGTCCACACAATATATCTGAGGGCAGCCTGTACTTTTCCCATGCACATGCTGATACAAAATTCAAGGGAAGCTCCTTGCTCCCTCCTCTGCTGTTTTCCAGAACTCAAATGATTCAAACAGCTCTCCAGAGGAAGGCAAACAAAAAGAAGTTACAAGGCAGAAGAAGCTGATGTGGGAGCAGGACATCATGCCATCTCTGAAAAGCAAGGAAAATGACCTCTGGCAAGAAAAGAGGAGGTATGGGTCAAGCCTAAGCATTTCTTAGGTCATACAATCATTACAGTTGGAAAAGACCCCTAAGAGCATAAAATCCAACAGTCAACACAACACTACCATGACCACTGAACCGTGTCCTGAAGCAAACCTTAACCCTGTGGCAGTGTGTTGTGTTCTGTAGACTTTTGGGATGTCACATCTGCCTGTGATTGATGCTGAGCATCAGCATCTGATGGCCTGGTGATAGGTGTCATATATTCATTAGTATTCGCTTGCTGCAGGCTTACCCATACATGGTAAGGTGTAGTGCTAGTTGTGCACATGAGAAGGCTTGCCTCTGCAGTCTATGACTTTGCCAGGAGGCTGTCACATCAACCAGATTGGAGCTTGAATAGATCATAAAATCATAGAATGGTTTAGGTTGGAAGAGACCTCAAATATCATCCAGTTCCAACCCCCTGCCATAGCCCCCAACTAGTACAGGTCGCTCAAGGCCTCATACAACCTGGCCTTGAACAGCTCCAGGGAGGAAGCAGCCACAACCTCCTTGGCCAACCTGTGCCAGTGTCTCACCACCCGCACTGCAAACGACTTCTTCCTAACATGCAGTTTAAATCTCCCCTCTGACAGTTCAAACCCATTGCCCCTTGTCCTGTCATTGCAAGACCTTGTAAATAGTCCCTCCCCAGCCCTTCTGTAGGGCCCCTTCAGATAATGAAAGGCTGCTACAAGGTCTCTTGGAAGCCTTCTCTTCTCCAGGCTGCAGAGCCCCAACTCTCATAGCCTGTCCTCACAGCAGAGCTGCTGCAGCCCTCTGAGCATCTTCGTGGCCTCCTCTGGACTGGCTCAAACAGTTCCATGTCCTTCTTGTGTTGATCAGACACAAGATCAACTCAACACAGATCAAACAGCTCTGTGTCTTGTGCACAAGTTTCATAAGGCATTTAGAGGAGTAAAGGAGCAGTAGCTGTTGTGACTCAGAATCTGTGTGAGTTTACCTGGCTAGTTCAGAAGTGCCATACCCAAACTTGCCAGATGGTGTTCAAAGTCCTACCTGCTAATAACAGCATTCACAAAGACGAGAAGCATCTGATTATGCTCAGCACTCTAAAGAGAACTCTGAGAAAAGTTGTTTCTCTGACAAAGAGAATTTTCCAAAAACCCAGAGTGACCTTTAGCCTAAGTGATGGTGTGAGGTCAGTAGGAAGACTTGCCCTGTCTGAAGACAAATTTGTTAATTCATGCCCAGTTACCCTCATTGCTGACACAGCAAACAAACAGACTTATCTTCAAATAGTCTGATTTGCCACTGTATTCTAGACAGAATTTTTCCTGGCTTTATTTATGCAATGTGACTTATTTTTATTGGCAGTGGAAATAAAGTGCTCTCAGGACATCCAGAGATGGGTATCTTGAAAGGAGGAGAACAGGAGCACCAAGTGCCAACAATGGAGCGCATCTCACCTGCCAGGCTGAACCTGCCCTTGACTCAGGGTGAGAGCTGAGACTCTTCATATGCATGCAGATAGAAATCTTCCAGAAATCTAACTCCCAAGAATTTTGGAAGTTGTCGGTGCCCATATATCTTCAAAACCTGAATGTCTCAGACTCAAAGGTTATTTGCTATTAGCAACGATAAATGCGTTAAGGTGAAATTTCAAGAAGGGTTTCATCAGAGGAGGGAATTTCATTTCATCTGTAGGTGGGAATCTCTTGCACGTTCACAGCAGTAGTTGAACACAGTTATCCTCTACCTTTTGCATAATCTCACATGTATGTAAGATTTATCTTCATGCACAGAGCATATTCCCAACACTTCTTTTCTGGTTTAATATCTAATTAGGTTCTTTCTGTCCATTGTGATCCAGTTAAAACCACTGCCCGTGTGATGTGTAACCTTTTTCAAGCCAAACCTAAAGTGACACCTATTTCAATGCTCTCATTAGAAATAGAAGCATAGAATCATAGAATGGTTTAGGTTGGAAGTGACCTCAAAGATCCTCTAGTTCCAACCCTCCCCCACCATAGACAGGGACACCTCCCACTACAAAAGTTCTGTCAATTCTGACAATTATTCCAACTGTAAAATAAAACCCTCTTTACATATATTTGAGGCCAAGTATTTCCCTGATTTTGTCACCTAAATTCATGAAGTTTTAGGCTCCATCCCATGAAATTGCTTCAGGAGGGCACAAAAAGGTTCCTACTTCAGCTTGCTCATGGCCATAGGCACAAGGTTGTCCAGTCTGAAATTAAACCAGCAGCCACCACTGATTGTTCCTTCAGGGAATGATCTCAATCTCAGGACCAATCTTTAAAAGGCAATGGATTCATTATTTCTGTGTACTCTGAGAAATAATGCAAGTGCATCCAAGGTTCTTATCTTACTGTCGCCATCCAAAGTCCCAGTGTGACTTCGGCAGCCAAAAGCGTGCTGCCGGCAAGCAACACTAAGAAGCCCACGAGCTCTCTGTTCTGTTTTTCTACAATCAGGGAGCTCAGAGTGGCTTCCAGGAATGAATTTAATATCCACTGACCTGATGGCGTTTAAAATTAATAGATTTTTTTTTTTAAGCTTCCATAAATGTTTTTTTTTTTCTTGAATGAAGGGTTTTTCCCAAAGCTATCAACAGGGTGACCCTGAAAAAAAGGCAAATTGACTAATTTAACATGATTGTCTAATGCAGGTGAAGAGTGGAAAGTAAATAAACTAAAGACAAAAGAGAACTGTAGATTTTTGAAATGGAGTCTGAGATTTTTCTTTTCAGCCTAGCATAAAAAAAAATGATGATCCTAAAACCCCAAACCATCTATGAATAGAAAAGGTTTCGATGTTATTATTTGTTCCAGATGCAAATGCTGTTTATTAAATTTAGCAGGTTTGCTTTCCTTGTCTCAATTTTGTGTTCTGAGTGCCTTGATAATGATTGCTCAAATAAAGAAAGCAAATCCATCCTCGTGGGTTTGTAGTAGTGAGTAAGCAAACTTCATAGGTTTGATAGTTTATAACTGCTTCTGCTAATCAGGATTTCCTAGATTGACAACTTGATCCCCTGCAAGCATTCTGATAGCTCTTTTCTTGCCCCTCAAAGCATCACTTTAGTCTTCAAATAGTCAAGAGTAGAATTTTATTGTTTTGATCCCAAAAAATACGTAAAAGGCCTTTCATAAGCCACAGTGAAGCTTTTCTTCTCTAACCGAGGTAGTTGCTGCATGGCAGGATAAGGCTCCTCTCCAGCCTGTGAGCCATAAAACTCATCTGGAATGCTGCAAGTAGAGCATTCTGCCTGAATGGTGGCACAGTCAGCTGCCTGGGCATTACATGGGTCATTGCACATTGCTGGGCAGGTGTCATTGTCACCAAACCTTGTGCAACCATCTGAAATGCAGAAGGAAATATGGGTAGGCTGATGGAGAGCAGTGACTATGGCACCTTCAGCTCTTGCCATTGAGGCATTCTGATCACCAGGCTCCACAGGAAGTTTCAGTCTCTCTGGTGCTTCCTTCCTTATGACAGAAATACTTTGTTTTCCCAATGACTGTTCACAGGCAACTCTTTGACCTCACCCTTTCCACCTTCAGAAACTGAGATTCAGCAGCAGGGTAGGTCACATGGATGTGAAGGTAATGCAGGAGAACATTGTTCCATAAAGGTCTTCTGGTGTAGCAGAACTTGTCTCTGACTGTGTGGGATGTCTGAGAACTTATTTTTAAGTAGCAGTACATCTCTTGTCTCCTTTATGGTATTCTCACAAGCTATACTGATCTCCAAGTGTTGACAAAAGCATTTTGACTCAAGTATTGAGATTTTCCACCTCTTGTTGTATAGACATCTCCTGGAATCAGCAGTTGCTGACAAAGCAGTCCCCACATTGCACAGAGGACGTTCGGCAAAGACCATTCCTGAGCCAGAGTGCAGGACAACAGCTGAGTTCTGCAGGCGAAATGAGGAGGTGAGAATACAAAATGAAGGTTATTGCAGAAACTGAGAAGTTCTATTCACTCTGTTCTCCCTTACATTCCTACTCAGCATTCTTTATTGGTTAAGTTCCATGATATTCCTGCAGCATGAAGACACCTTTAATTCCTGGTTTTCCCACCAAGGCTGCTTGCATTTATCCACGTCATTTCTCACTATGGGTACCCAGTACCTAGTTTCATGAAGGAAGACACCCTCTGCTTGCCACTCTCTCTCCTTAGCTCTCTGAACACTCATCTGTGTAACTGTGTATGTACTTTATTTGTTTTAAGTGCCTGAGACAAACATTCAAAGCTAGTAAGTGGCTAAATACACGGGTGAGTGGGAGTGTCAGGTGAAGTCTGCCTCTTTGAAGTTGGTATCCAAGAGCTTCCAGGTGAGACCACACCTGGATGCTGTGTCCAGTTTTGGGCTTCCCAATTCAAAAGAGACAGGGATCTGCTGTAGAGTATCCAATGGAGAGCTACAAGGATGATTAAGAGACTGAGACATCTCTCTTATGAAGAAAGACTGAAAGACTTGGGACTATTTAGTCTTGAGAGACGATGGTTGAGAGGGGATCTTATCAATATCTATAAATACCTGAGGGATGGGTGTCAAGATGAAGGTGCCAGGCTCTTTTTGGTGGTGCTGTGATGGGACAAGGAACAATGGGTACAAACCAGAATGCAGGAAGTCCCACCTAAAGATAAGGAAACACTTCTTTGTGGTGAGAGTGATGGAACACTGAAACAGGTTGCCCAGGGAGGTTGTGGAGTCTCCTTCTCTGGAGACCTTCCAAACCCACCTGGATGCATTCCTGTGCAGCCTGCCCTAGGTGATGCTGCTTTGGCAGGGGGGTGTTGGACTCAATGATCTCTGAAGGTCCCTTCCAACCCTTAACATTCTGTGACTCTTATTCATTCCCTAGCTTCCAAATGCACACTGCTTGCTACTTTCTAGTTCTAAAAATGATTACAGACTTTAACAGAAGATGCACAGGGTTTAGTATTTTCTTTCTGCTGTAAATTTTGGTGAGATTTTGTCTTCTCTGGTGTCTTTCCGTATGTTTTCGAGTAAGCATTGCCAAAAGGTAACACCAGTTGTTTTGGTAAACAAAAGATGTGCTTGCAAAAAGTGTAATGAGAAAAAAACCCTCTGCTTTCATCACATGCATACCAGCAGTCTCCTGCAAAATGTGTTACCTCTAGGAAACTTCTGTCTAGTCAAAACTAATGTAGAATTGGGTTTGATTTCCTGTTCCTTATTAAAAACTCTCGTGTGTGTTTGAGAAAACTATTTCATCTATAAAAACAGCTTTAAGCAGTGAGAGCACAAATCAGACCTATGATTTGTGATGACAAATAAAAAACCAAAACATCTCAGCACATCTTGCAGGGCAGAATGGGTATGAATGGTAATAAACTGCTTTTCAGTATTGGCAGCTTTCTTTTCACTCTGTAAGGGCGCAGACCCTCCATCAGCAACCCTACATCTGCTCTGACAGTGTGCTTCTGAGCACATCCCCCAACCAACGAGAGAGTGCAAGGTGGTGTGCCTTGGCTTAACCCTCCTTGTCATGGTGGGAGCTGTGTTGGATTCATAGGTGGGTAGGAGTCTGCACATCACTGATTGCCTTGTGAGTTGTTATCTGAGCAGAACCAAGCAATATATGCTGTTTTCATTTTACCAAAATGGCAGTGGGCAGCAAATTTATACCTTCTTTCCTTTAGATAAAATCTTCAGAGCTGGGAATCCTGAATTCTACCACCTGGCATTTCTCCATATCAAACCTGGGTTTAATTGTCCTTCAGCTGTATTAATGCATCTTCCCTCCTGCATTGTAGGGCAGGCTATCACGAGAACTTCCGATCTGGGCCATCATCTCCCTGCTCTCCTGTTGCTCCAAGTCAATCACCCAACAGGTACAATTTCATCAAACCACCTTTTCAAAACTCATGAAGTATCCCAAAGTTTCTCTCCTGCTGTCAGCCCTGGCTGAAAAAAAAGAATCGTGGATGACATATAGTGGCAAGGGATCCCTTTTGGTCTGAGGTTCGTTTCACTAGACAAGCATCAGTTCTGACAGGCTGGCAGACAGGTGAGCAGGCGTGAGCTGGAACACACAGAAGTGTGCACCTGCACTGCTGTTAAAGCCTTTGTGGAAAAGAGTAACACTTACTCCTGGGGCCCTGATCTCTCACCCAGCTGTCGATAAACACCTGCTTTACGAGAAAGGACTGAAGCTTAAGGAGAGAGCTGAAGTGTTTTGGCATTGCAGAGGGAGATCCGATTTCAACTTTTAGTTGTAATGCCAACAAATGTGGCTGCAGCAGCGTAGGTTAAAATCAGTTAGCAAGTGTCCTGCTGCCCGCTCTGTGCTACTGCTGCTGCTGGCTTTGCCAGCGTGTCTGGGCGTGAGAGCAGCATCCCTGCCTTCTGCCTTGCAGTGGGCAAACAAGCTGAAAGATTTCCTGTGGTAGTCTAAGGCTTATGGGAATATTCTAATAAAAGAAATTGATACAGAATCTGAGTGAGCAGGGCATTGCCTGTGAAAGAACAGCAGTGATGAAGTCTATATCGTTGGCTGGTTTGCTAAGAGGTACAAGAAACCAATGTATAAACAATCCTTCTTGGCTCTTGGGCACTGGATATGTTTGCTTCTCCTTTGCTTCTCTCTCTCTAACTCCTGTACTAACATTTTTCAGGTAAGCCTTGCTGGTTGTTTTCTATCTGGGGAGAGAGAGGGGAGCATTGTCTCCTTCTGGGTTTGCTTTGTCCAGGGGAATGAAGTTTGGATTTCTGAATTATTTCTAAATTGTATATAATTGTAAATACATGTAAATATATTGTATATATGTGCTGGTAAATTTAGTATTGCTGTAAAATATAACTTTAGCTTACTTCCAAGCTGTCTAAGCTGGTCTGGTAAATTTCATCTGCGGGGGAGGAAGTTCCTAACCCACCACATTTCCAGGCTGAGAGTCTTCTTGTTTGTCTGCAAGGCAGTGCAGGCTGATTCAGCAACACGGCTGAAGTGCCACGGTTTATTTATATGAACCCCTCCATGCTCCTTCCTCCTATCCTCTCTTTCTCCATAAACCTGTGTAAACATTTGGCTATGTTTTAGCATCAGTTGCTGTTCCCTGTTCTTGAACTTGTGTTTGTCTCCTAGGTCTGTCAGCGGAAAGAAGCTTTGCTCTACTTGTGGGCTTCCTCTTGGCAAAGGAGCTGCCATGATCATCGAAACTCTCGGTCTTTATTTCCATATCCAGTGCTTCAGGGTATGTCTGTGGCTTTGTTAATCATAGAATCATAGAATGGTAAGGTTGGAAGGGACCTCAAGGATCATCCAGTTCCAAGCCATTGCCATAGGCAGGGACACCTCCCACCAGAACAGGTCACTCAAGGCCTCATCCAACCTGGCCTTGAACACCTCCAGGGAGGGAGCAGCCACACTTCCCTGGGCAACCTGTGCCAGTGTCTCACCACCCTCACTGCAAACAACTTCCTCCTAACATCCAGTTTAAATCCCCCCTTTGCCAGTTTAAACCCATTGCTCCTTGTCCTGTCATTGCAAGACCTTGTAAATAGTCCCTCCCCAGCTTTCCTGTAGCCTCTTCAGATACTGGAAGGCTACTCTAAGGTCTCTTGGAAGCCTTCTCTTCTCCAGGCTGCAGAACCCCAACTCTCTCAGCCTGTCCTCACAGCACAGCTGCTCCAGCCCTCTGATCATCTTTGTGGCCCTCCTCTGGACCCACTCCAACAGTTCCATGTCCTTCCTGTGCTGGGGGCTCCAGAACTGTACACAGGACTCCAGGTGGGGTCTGAGGAGAGCAAAGGGGCAGAATCCCCTCCCTTACCCTGCTGGCCACACTGCTCTTGCTGCAGCCCAGCACACAGTTGCTGTCTGGGCTTCACTCACACTGCAGGCTCATGTTGAGCTTTTCATCAACCCAGACCCCCAGGTCCCTTTCCTCAGGGCTGCTCTCAGCCATTCACCACCCAGCCTGGAGCTGTGCTTGGGATTGTGCCTACCCAGGTGCAGGACCTTACACTTGGCCTTGAAGAAAAATCCCAAGGCATACAGAATGCAAGGAGAGGGCTGGAGATGTGAAGTTGAAAATGAGAGAGCCAAGGGATTTGCATGTTTGTAGAGAAGCTACTGTGGTGTCCAGAAAAGAGCAGTGAGGATGATCGGAGGGCTGGAGCCACCTCTCCTATGAGGACAGACTGAGAGAGCTGGAGTTGTTCAGTCTGGAGAAGAGGCGACTTTGAGGAGAGCTTATTCTGGCCTTACAGTATCTGAAGGGGTCCTACAAGAAAGCTGGTGAGGGAGTTTTCAGGGCGTCAGGTAGGGATAGGACTTGGGGAATGGAGCAAAACTAGAGGATTGCAGATTTAGATTAGGTGTTAGGAAGAAATCTCTCACCATAAGGATGGTGAGATACTGGAACAGGTTGCCAGGGTGGTGGTGGAAGCTCCATCCCTGGGTGTTTTTAAGGCCAGGCTCGATGTGGCTCTAGGCAACCTGATCTAGCGGAAAGTGCCTCTGGTCTTGGCAGGGGGCTTGGAACTAGATGATTCTTGAGGTCCCTTCCAGCCCTGACAATTCTGTGATTCTGTAAGTTTTTCCTCACTGTTCCAAGAACTACTGAAAGACAACCCAAAATTTGAGTGGACTTATGACAGATCATGGGACATGGTCTCTTGACTTCCTCTGTTTTTCAATTAACAGTGTGGCATTTGCAAGGGACAGCTGGGAGATGCATCAAGTGGGACAGATGTCAGGATTAGAAATGGTCTTCTGAACTGCAACGATTGTTATATCCGATCCAGAAGTAAGTACCAAATCCTGGCTGAGGGGCACTGAGCTCTAATAATACTGTTTGCCACACTGTTAACTGATGGGCTTGTCTCCTTCTGGCTTTGCCACTCAGGCATAGCTTTGCAATGAGAAGAGAAACCTTCCCATGCCATTTTAATCAGCTTCTTGTATCAAAAAAATATTTCCAAACTCATTAAATCTTCCTTGGGAGATCTCTGTTTAGCAGTATTAGACTTAAAGGCTGTTTCTCTTCATAAAGAACTCCAACACTGTGCACACAATTGTGTGAACCATGAGGATGTTTGGGGGACTTGGGCATCTCCCCTACGAAGAGAGACTGAGAGACCTGGGGCTGTTTAGTCTGGAGAAGAGAAGGGTGAGAGGGGATCTCATCAATGTCTATAAATACCTGAGGGGTGAGTGTCAAGTGGCTGGGACCAATCTCTTTTCGGTGGGCAGCAGCAATAAGCCAAGGAGCAACAGCTACAAAATGGAACAGAGAAGGTTTCAACTCAACATGAGGAGAAACTTCTTTACAGTGAGTGTGACAGAGCTACCCAGAGAAGTTGTGGAGTCCTTCTCTGGAGACTTTCCAAACCCGCCTGGATGGATCCCTGTGTGAACTACCCTAGGGGATGCTACCTTGGCAGGGAGGTTGGACTGGGTGATCTCTGGAGGTCCCTTCCAACCTCTAAAGTTCTGTGACTCTGTGTCCTGGAGGCTTGAATCTGTCACATCACACAAGACAATGTAGGTAGTTCTAGGTAACTTCTTGTAGATACTTCCAGGTTGAGGACCCTGGATCATGTTTGGAGAAGTTCCTATTGTTTTTATGTCTCCAGGCCTCACTTTGCTGACAGAATGGCCATGCGAAATATTAGGAACATTCTGTAACTTGTAATGAATCCTTCTGGTGCTATGCCCAGATGTGCTAAAGTTTTGCTTGCTGCAAGTTTTGAAGACCTTACCAGACAGTTGCATGTCAGGAAAAAGATAAAGATAAAGAAAAAGGAAAAGAAAAATAAAAAGAGAAAAATGAAAAGAAAAAGAAAAAGACCCATTTCTCTCTCTGCCTTAGAACAGGTCACTTGAATGTCTTTAATATAAGTAATACCAAATCACCAGAGCATTCCAGTTTCAGCCTGACATCACCATTGATATGAGATGGGCAGTGCTCAGACTGGCTTCTCCCTTGTAGAAAACAGGAAAATGCAGGAGAGGAAAAAAAAACCAAACCAAAGCAAACACAGGAGTAACTGTTGCCTTCATGTTATCTATTATTGGTTATTAGTGATAAATGAAAATATAGAGCTCTTTTCACTTACTGTTTCTCATCTCTCTCAAAAGCAATAGCTGTATAAATCCAGGAGTAGGAGAGGTACCTACTTACCTCTGCCATCAGAACAGATGGGTTTTTTCCCTCTGATGTTTCAGGAGAGATTTCCACATCAGCAGAGCTAGAGGGTGCTATTGTATAGCTGTGTCTTTGTCCATTTATTTATTTAAATTCTAATAGGAAATGCTGGCAACTTTTTTATTATTATTTATTAACTTGACACATTTAGAAATAACTTTTCCCCTTCAGGCATGATACTATAAACCTTCCTCATCTGGATGAGGTCCTGATCCTTAAAAAGCGCGTTGGACATCCATCTTTACACACACAAAAAAGACAGGAGGAGGATGAAAGTCATATTTTATTTTGTTTTACTTGATTTTATTTTACTTTA
>VWYK01012148.1:8303-20500 GCA_013399775.1 Semnornis frantzii
GGGGAGGCGGGAGACAATAAAATAATAAATAAAATTAATTTTTAAAGTCATGTAATCTCCCTTGCTAAATCCAGCTAACAAACTCTAAGCTATCAGTAGTTTCAGAAGTCTAGTATGCAGTTTTCTGTGCTTTGTCAGTGCCTCAGATTTGCAAAACTATTCTGAGACAGATGATTGAGAATCAGTAAGAACTTACTGGGTTTTGATTTTTCTTGTGGTTTTTTTTTTTTTCTTGTGGTGGTCTGTTTTTGTGGAGGGGAGGAGATGGTTAATCTTGGTATCTATAGCAACTGAGAGCAGCATCTCTGTATCATAACGGGTCAATAAGGCTTTATGTTTTTTAGCTACCCAAGAAAAAGCATTTTGCACAGTAAGTCTCTTTGCAGTTTGAGGTTTTTGAAGCCATCTCTGGAGGTGATTGTACTGCAGTCCATGTGTGAATGTATTACTGAACTGAACACACCAGCCGGGTGCCTGCATCCAACCAAACAGGGCATTTTGCAGAATCCTTCTGGAAGGAAAACTGACTATAGAGGACTGATTTTGAACACTTGGGATGATGGCAGAAAGGAACAGACTTAAATTTTCATAGAATCCCATCCTATAGGTGGCAGAAAACAATTTGCAAGTGGTTGGGATATTTTGGGGAAAAGAGAGGCAACACAATCCATCCACCTTCAAAACCTTCTGTGAAAAGTTACATAGCCTAGGTGCCTGGAATCATTTTCACATTCGTTGCACATGTAGTCTGGTTTTAGCTATCTCCAGTGCAGTCATTCTGCTGATCTATGGTAGTTATTCCCCTCTCAGTGCATGAGCTTGTTTCCCATTCACATAAATAAGAGTTATGCCTTCGTATTCCAGAGAGGGGATTTTATTTGTCTAGTGCCAAAGCAGCTTCTCATAGTACTATTTTCCTCCCACACTCTCAGTTTTGTTCAGCTTTCATGACCCGTGTTTTCTTTGTTTTGAACTCTTTCAACTTTTATATTTTAGATAATAAATGTTAGTAAACTATTGGGAAAGGCGACATGATTAGAAATGGTGTCCTTAGTGGGTTCAGCCACCTGAAATATGAGAGGTAGCCAGAAAGAGAGGAAAAAAAAAAATCATAAAAGTTTTGCGGCATAGAAGTAATTTTATTTTAGATGATAATATCACCACATTTCCCCCTCTCCTTTCCCCCTAGTACCTATCAGTGAGAGTCTTTGCTATATGTGGGAAAGCTTGCTCTTATTTACAGGGCTTTTGTGTTATTTAGCTGTTTTTTCATAAAATCATAGGATGGCAAGGTTGGCAGGGACCTCAAAGATCCTCTAGTTCCAACCCCCTGCCATAGGCAGGGGCACCTCCCACTAGTACCGGTTACTCAAGGCCTTGTCCAACCTGGCCTTGAACACCTCCAGGGAGGGAGCAGCCACAACCTCCCTGGGCAACCTGTGCCAGTGTCTCACCACCCTCACTGGAAAGACCTTCCTCCTAACATCCAGTCTAAATCTCCCCTCTGCCAGTTTAAACCCATTGCCTCTTGTGCTGTCATTGCATGACCTTGTAGATAACCCCTCCCCAGCCTTCCTGTAGGCTGCCTTCAGATACTGGAAGGCTACTATAAGGTCTCCTCAAAGCCTTCTCTTCTCCAGGCTGAAAAGCCCCAACTCTCTCAGCCTGTCCTCATAGCAGAGCTATTTTTGTCAGTAGCTTTTAAAATCTGTTACAAGGTACTATTGAAGAGGTGCCAGTAATGATTATGGCTGTTCTAACCTATGGAACATGGGTTTCTTTTGTACATGAGTTTAGGTTGTTTAATTAATGGAGTGCAATACTGATGACCAGGGTACTTTGGCGCTGTACTAGCAATTATAGGGTCTCTTTTCACCCTTTCCATTTATCATCCAAGACTGTGGCCGAGAAGTTGTTCACTCAATAGGTTTGATGTGCAAAGGTTCATCAAGTTGGAATGATCCATTTTTACTGTTTGTTCTCCCTCCTCTACAGTTCACTTGGTTACAGCAATGATGTGATGAGGAGGTTAGATATGCTTTCTTCCCTGCGAGCTTATGAAAGTGTTGCTGATGTGTCTGTTTCTCTGTCTATTGTATTTTCTGCAGAGACAGGGGAGAAATGAGAGGAGGCAGCAACAAAATTTAAATTGATTTTATCTGATTAAAAAATAAATAAATACATTTATTTTAACTTCTTTGCTACTGTTATGGACCAAGCTTTCCAGCCACTCCAACACATCTCCTTTTGAGGGACAAAAGTGGTCATCCAATTTTCTGGTGATGCTATTTCTCCATACTTTTTCTGTCTTTTCTTGCAGTCCATAATTTTCCTGCCCTGCTCACTGCCTGGTTAGTCAAACAACTTGGCATACAGCCATCTTGGGAAGCAATTGTATAGCTGTAGATACCAGGAAGAAGGCAGTGTGAGGTTACAGCAGTGTAAAGTCAGTACCAGTGTAGGAGGAATGAGCTCCTGGATAGCACTGTGTACCCACCCACTAGTGCTCCCTCAGCTGCCTCTTGTGCAAGTTAGGGTCAACTAAAAACACAGGGTAATTCAAGATGTACAGCGCTCAGTCACCATAGATCTAGAGTAACTTTGCATTGGGCTATGGACAAATCCTGCTCTTTTGCATCCTCTGTGCTGGCAAAAAGCACTTTTTTCTTCCGCTCCTCAGGGTAGAGAGCAAGAGCAATGTTTGCCTAACCACTCCCTGAGTTATCAAGGGCTGCAGGACAAGCAGATTGGGGCCATTCACACCAGCAGTTTCCTTAGTGCCTCTGCAAGACTAATAACTTTTGGCAGAGAGGCAGTGACTACAGAGGGCAACAGTCTCCCCTGAGAGAGCTGCCTGCCCTGTCTGTATATTTATCCCACAGGTATGGCTCCTGGAAACTCTCTTTCCTTCTGGCTTTTGGTTCCCGCAATAGTAACACAGGCTGGTCACTGCGGCGTGTCTGGCTCAGCAGTCCTCCCCAGGGAGCTGCTTCTGTACAAGATCTCAGGGAATTGTACAACCACAGCCTCATCCTTCATGGGTTCCATTATGGCTCTGCCGAGGAGTATGTGCTGAGCCAGCCTGACTGTGGCAGATCACGATCTTCACCCCTATTTCCTCCCTGCTGCCTGGCACCCTGTGGGAAAAGGTGCTGTCTTGTGCAAACAAGACAGGCTAGGTGAGGAAACAAGAAGAGACACGAGAATAGTTCAGTTTAATTCCAGGCCTTCGCATTTCTGTGCTGCCAGTCAAAAGGCAGGGTGCAGCCTGAACAGCTTGGGATGGGTGGCAGGGGAGCATGGCCACCCTGGGTGTGCAGCCAGCTTGCAACGTGCTGCTGCAAGAATGTGCTGCAAGCATAACCACAGTCGTGCGAGGCAAATACCCTCGGAGCAACAGCAGGGTACAGGCCTGCTGCTGGCCCAACTTGCCTGGCTGAGTCTCTCTACACAAAGGCAGCGCTAAGTACGGGTGTGTCCTTTATCTTGATTTCCTGTCCTCACCTTCGGGGAGTTACGAAAGCAAAGTTCTACTGTGTTTGAGAATTTTTAAACATGGCTGTGAATGTATATTATCTTGCTTGGCCCAGGATATAGTGAGCCACTGAGAAGGAGTGTTTACTGAAGTGTACCCTGGCATCCTTATCCTTCCTTTGCAGCTGCTATTTACCAGACAGCATTTGTGGTGGAAGTAGCTGGCAGGAAACATCGTCTAGGAATGAAATGGATGAGTTAGAGAAAATTTCACATTAACATTGTCACAGGCATTTGAAAATACTTCACATGAAGGCATATTTTTGTAACACTGAATTAAAATAACATTGCATGAAGCCGGCTGAACTAAATCAAATTTAGAACAAAATGTTTGGTCCTTTTGTTTTGGGTCCCTGCTCTGTTTACAGCTGCACTGTGTTGCACTCTGTGTTGCAGACAGAGCATCTCCATCCACTCTATTGATGCCTTGTTTCACAAATGTGGCAGCAGCACAACTAATTCTTTGGCACTGGGTGGAGAGAGATTTAGAATTTTTCTTGGCAATTAAAGAAACTGATTATGAAAACGTTTTTATTCCTGTTTTAGCCAAAATAGCCTCTTATGACACTATTCCTTTAAGAAGCTCAGATTACTTAATGAGACTGAGAATGTCTTTAAAAATTTTCAGAAAAAATAACAGGAGTGTTTCTTCCATAGGCCGTTCTGAGATTCAGAAACCTCTTTCTCCATTCTGGGATTTAACTTGACAATCAGGTATAATCGTTATTCTTGTAGTTTTGTAACACATCGACTAGATTTTTTTTTTTTTAAATCTCCATTCCAGAAACTCAGAAAAATGCTTAAAAGTATATTTTAGAAGAGTTGGCCATTAGTATGCCTGCCGGTCCACTGTGCTGATTCATAGTAGGCTGTGCTATCTACCCCTTCATCTACCCCCAGTCTTTGTTTTCTTATTTAGGTCTTTGTTTTCTTACTTAGGTCTTTGTTTAGGTTTCTTATAGGACTGTAACTCTGTATTTTATTTAGAAAGTTCCTGGCACATTGTGGTTGCTCTAGCTATATGGGAGCAGGCTATTTTTGTTGAGTTATTTATTTGAATAGGGACTCTCTAAAACTCCCTCCTTGTCATCAGTCTAATAAATGTTCCAACAGCGTGTTAGTCATTACTGGAGTGACATGAAGCAGAGTATAGTGTTGGAGATGCCCTTTGAAGCCTCCTTACAGATGTGCAGAGCTGTACCCATGCCTAACTCCCTTGCATGCTTAATAGACTTTTTGCCTATAAATTCCCATGCTGCACTATTTCAAGATTGGATATCTATAGAAGGGCTGGATCTAATGTGAAACCTAGGTGTCTCCAATTTATCTCACAGCTCTTCTCTTCAGCATGGAGTGGATGGAGTGTGCTGCTCCAACATCTTTTGCTACTCGGGTGTAAGCAGCAGAGGGGGAAGATCTCCCTGCCCAGCACCCCGAAGCAGGCTTAGAGCTGGGGCTTTGTCTCCGGAGCTATGACAGCAGCATGGCCATGAAACAGCTGAAGTAAACAAACCAACAATACAGGCATTTTTGTGCAGAATAGATCCATTATTCTTCCCGACAGCATGACTCGGATTTTGAGTTCTCATTCTTTGTATTGTTCCTTATTTAAAAAGAAAGAGAAAGCAGAACAAGGAGTAATACAAATGAGACAGCCTAGGGCTTGTGCTTGCCTATAGGATACTATTAAGGTCCTGTCGGCACTACAAATTGGAACCATTTTGCCACCAGGTCCCTGAACCCGGCTGTATTTCGAAAGCGGTTAGGCCCTAAAGTCTTACATGTTTGCACGATTGATTTGTCCAGGACTAGTACACAGACTAATAACCAAAAGGCAATAAGCAATCACTTACCAAGGCTGATAGGTTGGTCATTCAACGCACAGAGTTTTCCCCAGCTGGACAATGGAGCTTGCACAGTCATAGAAAGGAGCGTGTGTGTATCTACTGCCCCCTCCATTTCAGCCCCTAGATAGGAGGATGCTCAGCAGGCTGCAGGGAAGATGCACGCTGCTGCATCTGAGTGTGCTAAGTTCCATCTGTGGCAGGCTGCCAGGCTGGCTTCTTCCCTAGTCATCTCTGCTGAGCATGGAGGACCTGAAAGGAGCCCATGGCCAGAGGGCAGTTGGAAAGGTGCACAAGCCTGTCAGGGCTAACGAACAGCAGTCTCTCACAAGGCTCACAGTCAGTAAGGCTTCAAAAAAATTGTGTTAGATAATTTTTTTTTTAGGTGTTTTGTCCCTGTCTGGACATTTGGACTGAAAATCCATGTTGTCTGCTGGACACAGAAAAGCCACCATGGATTCTTAGAAATAATGTTTTTCTCCTTACTCCAGCAGTGGCTGCCTATGCCTGAGGAACTGCCCTTGAGCTTGTTGAAGTTGAGGTATCAAAAGGTAGAGATATTTCTTAGCTACTTCAAGATTGTATGGATTTACACAGTCCTTTTTGTCCTCCCCACCAAAGGGTAATTAGTTTGTCTGGTCTGCATGTTAACCTTCTCATCTGGCCAAGGAAGACTTCTGGGGGACATTCCTCCAGCTGGAGCAGGTATGGCTGCAGGGAAGGCATTGCCTGTGGGAAAGGTGAGGGAGGATGAATTGAAACCCTCACATTCTCCTCAGGCTGACTTTTTTAGATACAGGAAGCCATAAGAAGGGACAAGCAACATAGCCATCATCACTAAAATGAGATGCACTATTATCATAATCAAAGTTCCCTATCCAGAACCTGCTCCTGGAAGAGCACATCAGGAACATTAGGTAGAAAATGGTTGTGTGTTTTAAAATTGTTAGTTACCTCTTGAGGGTATTAGAGACATGATCGCTTGGGCTGTCCCATGCCATTTTTGTTTTGATCTCAGTGCTTGTGATTTTCCAGGAAGACACATGGAGTAAATCTTTATTTCACTTGAAAACTACATGTAAATCCCATTTTAGTTGGGCAGTCTGGAAGATCTTTCTTTCAACTAGATGCCATTTCTGTTTACACATCTGTAGTATTTAAACATGGCAAGATTCTTTTAATGGAGTGTTTAAATGCATTTAACATGTAATGCATTTATGTTTACATTTAAATGCATAAACAATGCATAAACTTATGTTTAAATGCATAAACATTGCATGACCACCTCAGTTTATGTTTGTGGGTTTTGGTCTGAAGGAAGCAAACTGATAGTGGAAGAATTAAAGGGAACCACAGAACATCTCTCCACTATTGACAAGTAATAGATAACAGAATACTTTATTAACAAATAAATAAGCAGCTGAGATTCATATCCATTAATGTCAACCAGTAAAACAACTTTCCCACTTATTCTCCTGATACAGTTTGGGAAGCCAATGCCTTCACACCCAGGAGTGCTGTTTTCTCGTAGTAAGAAGTGGGAAAATAGAGGACAAGCAGCAAGCAGAAAAGAGTGCACAGGGGAAGGAGGGAGCATGAGGAACTCTTTTAGGTGGGTTAGATGCATTACAAAATCTTTAGCGGAGAGATATGGGAAAATGTGGAATTGAGAGCTGACAGAAGTATCCAGCAAGAGAAGTAAATGTCCTGGTACAGGAGCGCATTGAAGCATCCAGATTGTGGCATGTGGAGGGGTAAGATGAGGGGAGACACAAATATTGTGTCCAGAACAGTCTTTGGCATCCAGTGATTGTCAAGGAATGGAGGTACAACAGAGGGAAAGAGGTCACACAAGGGGTAATGCCTCATGCTTACAGACCCAGATACCTGAGACACAGAGAGGCAGATGGCGTGGAGGAATTAGAAAAGCCCACACTGGGAGGACACGGGGCACACCCACAACTGCCAGCACGAAGACACCATGATCAGCTGCAGGAATCTCTCATGTTGCCCTGGGAGAAGTTCAGGCCCACTGTCCCCACATCCTTATTGTTTGATGCAGAGGCAGCATACACAGTGAGACTCTCATCAGCAGTGTACTTCACAAGAGTGACAGCAATAAAGTCTCCTCAAGGTATAGACTGTGCACCAGTTATTTTCAATGAGTATAATAAGGTGGGAGAAACAGTTGAAGGGAATTTGTCGGCTTACTCTTGTTCATACTTTAAATTTGGAAGCTCAGGTCTTTTTTTTTTCCTGGCATTGTGTCTGTTAAGCAGAGGTTGTAAAGCTTCGCTTTCAATGGAGAAATCCAACACCTTGAAATCTAGAATTTCTCTCTCTATGTCTTATGAATTCTGCAGTGTATACTGTCTTTTTGTCCCTTTTCTGCTATTGATTTCCTAGGGTAGGGTAGTTGTGCCATGTTTTTGAATGCATGCATATGTCTAAGTGGACATTTGTCATTAAACATATATAAAATTATCACACACATTAAGCATATGGAAATCTAGTTAAGAAGGATTTGTTTTCTCCATGGCCATATACAAACATTTGAAACATTTGAATCAGACTGAATCACAAGTTAAAAATAGATGGGTAAAGTCTTTGTATTTACTTTTTAAATTTTAAACCCTGTGGAGGAGTAAGGAGGCACTTGATGTTTTCTCACTTGTATATTTTCCTCGGATACCAGAAGGAGTACACATAGGTGTTTCTTTCATTTTCTTTTAGTGAAAATAGGAGAGTCTCAAGACTCAAAATGAAATCCCCAAAATAAGCAACAGCACGTTTCCTGCTTCCTTCACATGTTGTTCCTGCCAGGGATCCTCAGCTGGCACAGCCCTCAACCCTCTTGTACCCCCCTTCAGCCCACCCAATGTCCTTACCCTCTACCCTTCAGCCTGTCACCTCCCTTTGAGAGTTGGTATTGTGTTTGGATGGTCTAAGGCTGCGCGCACTAACTTTGGCCCCAGGGCCACTGCCACTGCTTGTAAATGTGGGTGTGAGTCCATGACCCAGAGCCTGAGGACTGTGACTGTTTGCCATAAGCACGTCATTATTCAGTCTCAGTTCTCTTTCCACATCAGGAGCGATGGTTGGTGGGGTCAAGGTGATTTGCAGCTTGAACCCGCTCTGTTTCTCACTGTAATATTGAGGTCAGGCCCTCTTTCTCTTTTTGGGAGTGCAGGAGAACCAGACCTTCCAGGAACTGCCCACTTTAATAGCTGCGGGTGGAAATTACACCTACAGTGACTGCAAAGTGGAGCTGCTGCTGCTGCCAGAGTACAGCTTTGCTTTGCAAATGCAGGAATTGCTGAGCTGCCAAGGTGAGCTAGTGGAAGTAATGGAGTGTGGGGAAATTATTTAAAAACGCCACAGTCACCAGCCTCTGTAGAAAATGATTTTCTGCCCTTCCGGTACTCCAAAGCATCAATGCCATTTTCACTCATATAAGAAAGAATTTAGAACAGTTTTAAGCTGAAATGGGAAAATCTAAGAATATTAATGACTTACAACAGTGCGGTGGGAGTTCATATATGACAATCCATCTCAGAATCATTTTATCCCTTTTGAACTTACAGTGATATATATCTTTGCTAGAGTATTTTCTTTTTTAATTTGCTTCCAAAGAGAACTTTAAAAGTATTTTAGAAAAATACATGTGGGAATCTTACTTAAAAGCCTAACACTGAAAATCTTCAATGAGTGTATGTGTGCATATGGGAGCACATATATAGAAATCTGTGTGTGTATAAGAACAGGTCACAATTTTCAACACATTTGCCTGCTTTCTGCATTCCGAGTTGACTTTCATTTGCACAATTACAAAGCTTTTGCTGTATTTAGTCCTAGATAAGATTCAGATGGCCAGGACAAGTTGGCAGTACAGTCAGTGCTTTTCATACAAGTACGACTTGGGTTGGTCCAGACTGGAGGGGAAGCTGTGAAGGGACCAGCCTGGGCTGGGCACCGGGTCTGAGACCTCTATGCAAAGAGGCACCCTCAGGGTCATGTTGGAGTGATGCCTGGCTGCTCCCTTTGCAAGCCAGTAAGCCCTTGTGTTCCAGGCACAGCCCTGCCACGCCGGTATTTTGGCAGTTGGTGTTAGCGGGTAGCTGACATGCAGTGGTGGAAATGACACACGTCTAGCAGAAAGGGAAAAAGGTGTTTGTTAAAGGAAGGCCAGCAGCAGGACAAGTGCAGCTGGGCAGCTCTGCCTTTGTTTGAAATGTAGCCCCAAGGAGTCGGCTCAGCTCCTCCGAGCTTTGTATGAACCTGTAAATATACTTCAAAATATCTGAGAGAGTCATTACCCAGCATTTTTAGGAGGCATGGCTCTTCTTCAGCAAGGGGAATTTTTGGCCTGCCGACACTTTTCATCTGGAGCACGACCTGCTGCTTTGATGGCTGATGGGTTTTTTTCCCCTTGTTGAGTCTGGATATTGATGCAGAAGTGAGTGGCACAGATGCTTTGGCGAATAGTGTAGGCTGTAAAGAAGAAGTTGATAATCCCTATTGATAAAGTTGCTTGCTCTTCATTGATGTCCGATGGTAAGTCATTAAATCGTTCCATCTTCATATATTTCTGTAGGTCTTTACCTGTTTCCAAACTGCTTTCAGATTACATTGATGCCTTTAAAAAGCTGTCATATGGTTAATTATAGATTAATTTGATGGTAACTGGCATTGCATATTTGACTGGAAATAGTTACTCTGAAACTGTTTCACCTTGAGGAGTAGAAGTGTTACTTGTGACAGTCCTGTTTGTGAACTGTTCTGCTGCTTCATCTCTTCCTATCACAGAAAGGTAAGAAATTAGACAGTTATGACTACAGCTAAGAGTTTAGTGTTGTTTTTTATTTTTAATTTCTCCCTTTAAGTAAAAATTGTGGATAAAAGTGAAGGCGAGGAATGTTTAAATTGAAAGGAAAGAGACCAATAAATACAAATGTGGAGCAGCAGGATGTGAAATTAGTTGTGTTTGGGTTTTTTCCTCCCTCCGCTTTAAATACTAGTAAATTTACCTTGAATTCAGACCGTTTCTCACTTGCTACATCCTCTAATTACTCACTTTTTCACGTTAAAGCCAATGGAAAATAAACATTTCTGCTATGTATTCACGCCCTCTACATATGATTTTCTGGTCAAGGCATCTATATCAGAGAGTATAAAACTTCAGCGATTCATTGAGCGACAGAAGCTGGGGATAACACAGGAGATGAAAACTCAATTAAGAGCGACTTCGCCTTAAAAAAGTAAAGCCTTTGAATCAGATCATAGCCCTGAGCCTTTTGTCTGCCAAATGGGTGGGGGTAATTCAGTTGAGAAAATGCAGTCAAGATGTGAAAAAAAGAAAAGTGCCTAGGGGCATGCAAGGCCTGTTTCCAGTGATGCACGGATGTTAGCAACATGCTGAGCTTTAAGATCCCTGAGCAAAACAAGGCAAAGTATTCCCTTCTTCACTCTCTGGAATTAAATTAGGTGTCAAACCAAAGGGCACTAGGAAAATATAAATCAAAACATGTTTGGTTTTCATTTGGAAATTTTACATGCTTACAAATGTTCTGTGTGTGAAAGCTTGCAAAAATGTGATTATTTGTTGGCACTATAATGAGGAGTTGTCACTTTTTTAGTGTTAGTGCCTTTTATATAAATTAATTGTTAACTTTAACCCAGGAACTGCTCAATTATATGCCTAGCTTCCAAAAATAAATTGCAGACTACTCTTCAGCAAAATAAATTTAAATTTTTTTTTAAATTTACAGTAGACTTTATAGTATATAGCTCTTTACAGTATGTATGCGTTATAATGGATGGTGTAAAATCAAGCTTAAGATTCTTAATTCCTAGAATTATGTGTAGAACCAAGCCAAGTTATTTTTAAAGTTCCAGTAGAGACTCTTGTTCCAACTAAATTAGCAGGTTTCTATAAGTGTAATCATCATCTCACATATTGTGGTATTATAGTAGTGCCTAAGAACATAAACAACAAACAAACAAACTAATTTAGACTATTCAGTTTCACTGTTCCTTCAGTGGTGATGAACACAACACACCCCCATTCAGAAGTACTGAAAATACATTTTCGAAGTCCCTGTGGCACTCTCGTTAGGGAGAGTGATGTCAACAAAAATAAGACTTGAGTCATTCTGCTTGCTGAAGACTTGGCTATCTGCATCTTTCGCTGTGTCGGTGGGAACTGCTGTGCCCTAAAGGGACTGAAGCTAAATGTGTATATCTCTGAACAGAGAGAGCAGATGAAGTAAATAAAAAGAAAATGCAATATCATGGTGCTATACTTTTGGTTTAAATGAATTTGAAAGCTACCCCTTGAACATTGTATGAAGATATGATAGGAGGTGGTGGGAGGTGGTGGCAGATAATGTATCTCCAAGTGAAGGTTGTCTATTTTAAGGAAAATATTAAATTTTTTTTAAAAATGTATTTTCTTCATAAAATTTTAACATATTTTTTAATACCTGAAATTTTCTTCGTCTTCTAAACAATTGTACTTAGGCAATATTCTTGATCTCAGCTGCTCAAGATTAGGTTAGGCTTCCTAAATAATGAGAATTCTTCTTTAAGCAATCGTCCCCAACACATTCTTAGTATCTTTTTATACCAACTGGAGGGTTTTTTTCAGTATTTGAAATATGATGAAACTGTATTTTTATGTACTATAAAATCAAGAGGATTAGAAATCCCTGCTTCATTCTCCAACCTATTTCCATTAAAAATATTATTTTGTGTCCATGTAACTTCCTGTGTTTGTAGAAGGGCAAGGAAATGCCAGCTGACATAAATTCTTAGACGGAA
>VWYK01012150.1:0-15118 GCA_013399775.1 Semnornis frantzii
GGGATCTACTTGGGAGAGTCCAACCTAGGAAAGGCTGAGAGATCTGGGGCTGTTTAGTCTGGAGAAGAGAAGGCTGAGAGGGAATCTAATAAATGTCTATGAATATCTGAGGTCTGGGGATCAGGAAGAAAGGGACAGGGACAACCTCTGCCAACTTGCACCCTGTGATTGAACAAGAGGCAATGGAACTACAGCACAGGAAATACCACCTCAACATGAGGAAGAGCTTCTTTAGTGTAAGGGTCACAGAGCACTGGAACAGGCTGCCCATAGAGGTTGTGGACTCATCTGGAGACTTTTAAGCCCTCTCTGGATGCATTCCTGTGCCACCTGTAGTAGATTCTATGATCCTGCTCTGACAAGTGGGGTTGGACTTGAAGATTTCCAGAGGTCCTCCTAACTCCTCCAACTCCTAACACCCTGTGATCCTGTGATCTAGTGGAGAATATCCCTGCTGGCTACAGGGGAATTGGACTAGATGACCTTTGGAGATCCCTTCCAACCCATGTCATTCTGTCGTTTTATGATCAGTACTTCTTGGGTACTTGAGTCTTGCACTTCTGTTTCACATCATAGCAAACTCTGCAAAATCCCTCTTGATGTTGCAAGTATTTACGTCCACGGCGATACCAAATGCGTCTTCTGATCACTTCAGAGCTGTAGGAATTTGACCAGGGCACACAAACAATTTATTTTTCATTTGTTTACACTCAAACAAGTTTATAATTAAATCAGGAATGGGCATAGACATTCTTGCAGCCTTTGCAGCTCATCCTTCTTGTTAACATCAAAGAGAATATTTGTGGTGAAATACATAGCAGTCAGTAATAAGTGTGAGAGAATCAGCAGCATGCAGATTGGGTTTGCGCTTTTCAAATCTGGTTATCCCCTATCTCTTCAGCATCTGTGTGTCTGCAGTAAAAGAAAAAACATGCAGACTTTTTTCCCTTTTAATTATCATTCCTAATTCTGTAGATAAAACTCGCAGCTGTATGCCAGGTCTGCATTCTGGGCATGCCCCAGACCACCAGAGATATTAACAGAAAGATGCAGAGACCTTTATGTAACCCATCACATTACTGTCCTGATGGATACTGAAAAAAGGGACCTTAAAGATTGTCTAGTCCCAAGGCCATTGCTATGGGTGGGGACACCTCCCACTAGACTAGATGGCTCAAGGCCCCATCCAACTGGGTGTTGAACACCTCCAGGGAGGGGACATCCTGGGCAACCTGATCAAGCGTCTGACCACCCTCACTGGAATGATTTTTTTTCCCAATCTCCAGTCTAAATCTGCCCTCTTCAAGTTTCAAGCCATTCCCCCTTATCCTATCACTACAAGCTCTTGTAAAACGTCCCCTCCCAGCTTCCTTGCAGCCCCCTTCAGGTACTGGAAGGCTGCTCTAAAGTCTCCCTGGATCCTTCTCTCCTCTGGGCTGAACAACCCCAACTCCCTCTGCCTGTGCCCAGAGAGGAGGTTCTCCAGTCCTCTGATCGTCTTTGCGGCCGCCTCTAGACCCACTCCAGCAGTTCTATGTCCCTCTTATGCTGGGGACACCAGAACTGGAAGCAGTGCTGCAGGTGAGGTCTCAGCAGAGCAGAGGGGCAGAATCCCCTCCCTGTCCTGCTGCTCTCCCTACTTTGGATGCAGCCCAGCACACAGATGCCTTATGGGCTGCCAGCAACCACTGCTGACTCATGGGGAGTTTGTTATCAGCTGACAACTACCAGTCCTCCTTCTCCAGACTGCTCTCCAGCCACTCTTCATCCAGCCTGGCTTTGAGCTTGGGATTGCCCTGACCTATGTGCGGGACCTTGCACTTGTCCTTGTTGAACTTTGCGAGGTTGGCTTCTTCATGCATATGCATTTGTGTGTTTGTTTCTTAACTGACAGTAGAAAGGGGGTGTGAAAAGGTGCCAATATTCTGATATGAAAGGTAGTGTGGCATTGCAGTTGATCAGTGACAGGTGAATCCATTCATTCTGTCTTTTTATTGGATCAAACACAGCAGACTTTGGGCTTCTGTGCAGTTTTGATACTTTAAAGAAAACAGACTTGAGAAGCAAACCATTTTAGTGAATTAAATGCACCTCAGAGAATCAATAAATCATAAAATCCTAGAATTGTTCAGGTTGGAAAAGACCCTTTACATTCAGGTTGGAAAAGATCTGGTCCGACTGGGAACTCTGCTCTACCAAGATCACTGAAGCAGGTCACTAAGTGCCACATCTAAATGACCTTTTAACACCTCCAGGGGTAGTGGCTCCTGGGCAACCTTGTCCAATGCTTGACCACTCTTGCAGTGAAAACATTTGTCCTAATGTCCGGCCTAAACCTCCCCTGGTGCAGCTTGAGGCTCTTCCCTTTTTTTCTGTCACCAATTCCCTGTGAGAAGAGACCAGCACCTTCCTCTCTCTATTGTTATTTCAGACAGCTGTAGAGGCCAATAAAGTCTCCCTTCAGCCTCCTCTTCCACACACTAAACAGTCCCAGCTCCCTCAGCCACTCTTCATCAGACTCATTCACCAGGCCCTTCCACACTTTAGGTGCTCCTCTTTGCACCCACTCCAGCCCCTCGATGTCTTTCCTGTACTGAGGTGACCAAAACTGAACCCAGTACTCAAGGGGCAGCCTCACCAGTGCTGAGTGCAGGGGGACAGTCACTGCTGGTCACACCAGCAACATCGCTGATCCAAGACAGCCGTTGGCAGGGAGTAAGAATGGTGATGCCCCTGAAGCTTTGCAGCAGGTTTCCTGCTGGGGAGTGCCAGGGAGTTGTAGCTGGTACTAATGCTACTTTGTTGTCTCTTGTTGCTGACGGTTTCGAAATCAAGGCAAGACTGGTCACAGCTCCCACTTGGCAGCAGAAACTGCTGTGTTTGGGGGTTTTTGAGTATTTTCTAATGTGGGAGTTTTCCTGTTTCCACTTTTTGGTGTTGTTTTCATAGTCAGTTAAATCTGACTGCAGTAAAAACCTCAGTAGGGACTGCTAGAGAAAGCAGGACTCTACTACAATGTTTGCCCTCAAGGAAATAGCTGCTGTTTTGTTTGTCTTTGATCCAGTCTCATCAGTACAGTTTTACTTTTTCAAACAACTGAACCTGCCCTGCATTACAGTGCAAGACAAACCTCTTCTCTTTACCTTGTTTTTAACAACACTGAGCCTTTAAAATCCCAATTGCAAAGAGCAAGTCCTGCAGCAATCCCAAATCTTGGTCCTTAAAATTTACTGTCATTTATGCTTCCAAGTGGGGCACTGGAAGGTTGAGTTCCAACGGCTTTGTTCTCCCAAGAACAAAGGTGTGAGGTAGTGTTTGGTGGTGTGGCTCAGCAGTATTTCTGTATGGCCAAGTCAAATGAAGCATTCAGTAATCTCACAAAATGCTATCATAAAATGGCTTCAGCTGGAAGGGACTCTAAAGATCATCCAGTTCCAACCCCCCCTCTTGTGGGCAGGGACACTTCCAACTAGACCAGGTTCCTTAAAGCCTCATCCAGCTTGGTCTTAAACTCTTGCAGTGATGAGACATTCGCAACTCCTCTGGGCAGCCCATTCCCTATGTCTCACTACCCTCATAATAAAGAACTTTTTCCTGATGTGCAAGTTAAATTCCCCTGCTCTGGTTTAAAACCATTGCCCTTTATCCTATCACCTTAGAAAAAATCCGTCTCCAGATTTACTGTAGGCCCCCCTCCAGGTACTGGAAGGATGCTATAAAGTTTTCTCAGAACCTTTTCTTCTCCAGGCTGACCAACCCCAGCTCCCTCAGCTTTTAGCTGTCCTTGTAGGACAATCCTCTGATCATGTTTGTGGCCCTCCACTGGACCCTCTCCAGAAAATCCACATCCTTCTTGTGTTGGGGTCTCTAGAGCTGGATGCAATACTTGGNACCTAGCCTTTCTAATTACCTAAACCATCGCACAAAGTGCCTCATCCAGTCTCCTTTTAAACACCTCCAGGGATCATGACTCATCCACTTCCCCAGGCATCCCATTCCAATGCCAGTCACTCTTTCTGTGAAGAACTTCTTCCTAATGTCCAGCCTAAACCTGCCCTGGCACAGCTTGAGACTGTGTCCTCTTGTTCCGTCACTGGGTGCCTGGGAGAAGAGACCAACCCCCACCTGGCTACAACCTCCTTTCAGGTCGTTGTAGAGAGCAATAAGGTCTGCCCTGAGCCTCCTCTTCTCCAGGCTGAACCCCCAGGCACCTCTCAATCTGCTCAGGACCTTGCACTCAGCCTTGTTGAACTTCATGAGGCTTGCTGAAGTCCACCTCTCCAGCCTGTCAGGGTCCCTCTGATTGGCATCCCTTCCCTTCAGCAGGTTGACCACACCACACAGCTTGGGTATTGTCAGCAAAATTGCTGAGAGTGACTCCATCCCAGTGTCCACGTCGCTGACAAAGACGCTTAACAACACTGGTCCCCATTACCAGCCCTTGAGGGACTCCACTTGTCACAGGTCTTCATTTGGACATTGAGTCATTGATTGCAGCTCTTTTGAGAGCAGCCATCCAGCCAGTTCCTTGTCCAGCGAGTGGTCCATCCATCCAATCCATGTCCCTCCAATGCACAGAGCAGGAGGTCGTGCAGGGCGGTGTTGAACGCCTCGCACAAGTCCAGAAGATGACATTAGTTGCTCTTCCCTTATCCAGTGATGCCAAGCAAAGTCACCAAATCTGTTAGACAGGAATTGCCCCCGTTAAAGCCATGTTGGTTGCCACCAACCACCTCCTCATTTCCCATGTGCCCTACCAAAGTCTTAAGGAAGGTTTGCTTCATGAGCACTCGATGGGGCACTGAGGTGAGACCAAATGACTCGTAGTTCCCCAGGTCTTCCTTTCAAAAATGGGGGTTATGTTTCCCCTTCTCCAGTCCAGAACTTTTCGTATAGGATGGGAAGCAGCTTTGCAACTTCACCTGCTGGTTCCCTTGGGACCCATGGATGGATCTTATCAGGTTCCGTGTACTTGTGCACCTTCAGGTTTGTTAGATGGTCTTGACCTGCTGTTCCCTTTGAGTGGATTCTCCTAAAGTACTTTAAACAGTGGTTTACTTCGTGTAGTATTGTCTCCCCCATGTAGCTGAACTGAGGGTACTGTGTCTTCTGTGCCGTGTCGGTCCCAGCAGGAGTGGCGTGAATGTTGATGGTCACCTCCACCACAGTCAGAGAGCCCTTTGGTGCTGCACCTCAGGATGCACCCTTGGTGATGACTCAGTAAAGCTGCTCCACCTGAGGCTGTGAGGTTCTGCACCTGTAAAGGGAGAGATTGAATTGGAGTTCTGTTCCTGAGGGGTTTAGCTTTTTGCCAGAACAGAGCCTCTAGAGATTGACCAGAGCTTAGGTACTTGATTAAAATAATTCCTCTTCAGCTTATGGAGCTGCGAAGGTCCTAGAGGTATGGATTACTGGAATGACAGGTTGTGTGTGCTACAGAGTCAAGGAGCTGTGCTGCAGAAGTGACAAATCATTCAGTCAGGTGCTCTTGTTAGGTTTCAGCATTGCTGCCACAAATTTCCAAGCAAGGGTGTTTATGTCCAAGTGGGACTGACACCATCACCTCTAAGGAAATTCTGTGTTAGAGACTGTTGTAATTTAAGTAAACTTGGTAATTAGAAGCCTAAGAAGAGAAATAGGCAGGAGGGAGTTAAGGGAGAATACAAAAAATTAGAAGTTGTCTGCCAGGCTTGTCAAAACCAGACTCCTCACACTGTGGCTGTGGAAACCCAGCTGGAACTTGGAAAGTGGAGATAGTTTAGCAGTTTGAAAAATTGGTTATTTTATTCTGGTTGTACCTGACTGAAATACCTGTGCATTAGCTATAGAAAGCTCTACAAATACCTGTGTTGTTTGCTGCAAAAACAGGGAGACTTCATATTATTTCCCTAGTATACTGGGCATAGAAACGTGAGGAGTGTCAGGCAGAGGGAGAGAAACCCACAGATAGAAAGAAAATCTGACTAACAATACCTAGAAATGGGCAAATTCATCCCCTGCAAGGAGCCAGAGCACTAGAAATGCAGAACTTCCAGGCTAAGAAGATTTCATGTGTGTGTAGCAGAATGTTGAGTATAAATGAACCTGACAGCAGCACTACAGTTGACAAAACAAAGGACAAAATGAGGATAAAGTGAAAGAGTGAAAGAAATTTGCCAAGAAATGAATACACAAAGCCTGAAACAGCTGAGGCAAATCTCTGAAGAACAGGAAAAAACACACAAGATAGCAGAGTCCTCAAAGCAAGAAGCAGAGAAGGGGCTAGGTGGTTGCACCATGGTACTGGGAATTCTGGCATGCAGATGTACTTCAGAGACATGAAAGATCTTCTAATTAGAGACAGGATTGTTTCTAGGACATGTGATTCCAGTTTGTAGGAGGGATTGCTGAGAAAAAGACATCTAACCATAAAGAAATGAATCAAAGAACACTGGGAGCCTAAGTGTCCAGGGAAGGAAGCAAACTGCCTGCTTCTCTTGCAGTACACAGAGAGCTGCATTTAAAGTGAACCCAGGAAATGAGGCAGAGAAAAGTTCAAGGAGGGTGCTGCTGTGGTGGTGCTGCTGCTCCACTGCTGTGAGGAGATGCTGGAAGGGGTGTGGAAATCATAATTACTGAGGGGCTCAGTGCAGCATGTGAAAGAAAAACTATACTTGAAAGTTGCAAAGAGACTTTCTGCAGAAAGTGGTCAGCATGCATGTCTCCAGCTGCTGATAGCAACAACTGGAGACAGAAAAAAATTCTTCGCAGTGAGGGTAGGGAGACACTGGAACAGGTTGCCCAGGGAGGTTGTGGACGCCCCCTTCCTGGAGATGTCGAAGGCCAGGGTGGATGAGGCCTTGAGCAGCCTGGTCTAGTGGAAGGTGTCACTGCCCATGGCAGCAGGGTTGAGACTAGATGATCTTCAAGGTCCCTTCCAACCCAAACCATTCTATGGATCCATAAACTGCATGCTACACTCATGGATCAGCAGCTCTGAGCATGGTAGTGGGACCATGGAGTCAGCCAGCAGCACCACTGCAGTGAATGGCAGCAAGGCACTGCTAGGAAGCAGAGGGAATGATGAGTGCAGCCTTCCTGTGGAGCAGTGGTGAAATGAAGGCTGTGAGCAATGCACGAAAGCAAAGTAACATTAGGGGCTGGTATGGAGTCACAGGAGCTGTGGCTCAGTATAGTGAACAGGGGGACTGTGCAGTGCGGGGTCTCCCATCCTCAACCAGAGAACAGAGGAGGCAGGAGGAAATCAACAGGCAGTTTGACAAGACTTTGGCAAGTTGAAAGCAAGTTTCAGCACAGCAGGAAGCAAGAGACGGTGCTGGAGCTCAACATGTATGAGGGAAGATGGAATCAGACTGGTCCAAGTGCTGGACCGCAACGTGTGTGAGGAACATGAAATCAAACTGGTCCAAGTGCACTGATGATGAAGGCCAGCCTTTAGATATCTTGGGGCTAGCAGCCTCTGGTTGGTCACCAAATGTCTGCATGCAAACCAGGACACCTACTGTCAGGAGGAAAGCAGTGGTGACCTGTCTGCAGTTCAGAGAGAGGGTGAATAGGGAGATAATGTTTACAAGAGGCATCAGGAAGTGAATCTGCCTGAGCATGACCTGAATGTTACCCCCATTTTTTGTACAGCATTCTCTAGAGAAAAACCAATTATGCTTTAGAAGAATAGAGGCCTCTGCTCTTGTTATTCATCATGTGGGTCACTGACTCAGAGATTGTGAACTAACCTTGTCCTTTCATCACATCTGATCATCTTATCACTAGGCTGGTGACTGCCCAAAGCTGCCTGAAAACACTTGAGCTGTAGACAACTAAACTTTTATACATCAGCACAAAAGCAGCAAAGAAGATGAGAAGGAAAACTGATTGTCCCAGGGGGCACAGCCAAATGGGTTACGGAGTTTTGCTTTAGAATGTCACCTGTGGCTTTTCTAGAGAGGAACTGAAGGTTTGAATTATCAGACTTATTAGCTCTGCATTTGTTTGGTTTTTATTAACTGAACGTACTACACACTACATTTTCAGGAGGGTAGTGAGTCAAGTGATGGATTCCATCCAGTTTAGCTCCAAATGCAGGGGCTTTCTTTTCCAGAACACTTTGAAGAGATTTAGGTCTCAGATTTCCTGACTTTTTTTTTTTTTTCCCCTACCTGTGTATTTTTAGTACAGCAACTAATGCTTCCCATGCTGTTTCCTTTCTGGGAATATGTGCTTCTGGCTGCTGTGGAAAGGTGATGTGGTTTTTGTTTCTTCTCTTTCTTGACTCATGAGAGTTAGAGTCTTGGATGAGCAGACACAGTTAAACCTACAAAAGAATCACTGAAAGTTTCCAATCCCCTAGCTCTCTTCTTCAATCCAGGAGGACAAGCTAGAGAGGTGGGTCCAGGTGAACTTCAGGAGGCTCAACAAGACCAAGTGCAGGGTCCTGCATATGGGTTGGAACAATCTTCATTATTAGTCCAGGCTTGGGGATGAGGTGGTAGACAGCAGGCCTGGGAGTTCTGGTGAGTAAGAAGCTGGACTGAGCCAGTGGTGTGCACTTGCAAGCCAGTGGCTGAACTTGCAGCCCAGAAGGCCAATGGCAGCCTCGGCTGCATCAAAAGCAGTATGGATGCTTTTGATGGAATGGAGAGAGGAGATTCTGCCCCTCTGCTCTGGTGAGATCTCATCTGCAGTACTGTGTCCAGCTCTGGAGCTCTCAGCACAGGAAGGACATGGACCTGGACCTGATGGAGCAGGTCCAGAGGAGGGCCATGAGAATGATCAGGGGGCTGGAACAGCTCTGCTGTGAGGACAGGCTGAGGGAGCTGTTCAGCCTGGATGTGAGAAGGCTCCAGGCAGACCTGAGAGCAGCCTGGCAGTACCTGAAGCAGGCTCCAAGAAGACTGCAGAGGGACTGTTTGCAAAGGCCTGCAGAGACAGGATGAAGGCAATGGTTAGAAATGAGAGAAGAGCAGATTTAGATTGGATGTGAGGAACAAGTTCTTTAGCATGAGGGTGGTGGAACACTGCAACAGGTTTCCTGGGGAGGTAGTTGAGGTCTCATCCCTGGAGATATTCGTGGTCAGGCTGGAGAAGACTGTGAGCAGCCTGCTGTACTGGAGGATGCTGACTGCAGGGGAGTTAGACTGGATGACCTTTGGAGGTCCCTTCTAACCCAAACCTGATTCTATGATCAAGAGAAACTCCATAAACTGAAAAAGACCTGTAAAACTTCCTCCAGTGAGGTACTGGAAACTTGAAAATTATCAAAGTCTTATGTAGTGTTGTCATCACTGACAGCAGTAAATGTCAATGCATGGATTTATTACAAGAGCCTCAGTTTCTAAGACAAAGGTGCACCAGTGATCTTTACTTAAGAACTGTAGAATTGTGAGGCCTGGAAGGGACCTCAAGGATCATCCAGCTGCAACTCCCCTGCCATGGGCAGGGACACCTCACACTAGATCAGGTTGCTCAGAGCCACATCCATCCTGGACTTAAAAACATCCAGGGATGAGGCTTCGACCACCTCCTTGGGCAACTTGTTCCAGTGTCTCACCACTCTCATGCTGAAGAACTTCTTCCTAACTTCCAATCTGAATCTAGTTTGTGGAGCAGAACTTATAGTTTTGCTCCATTCCCCCTAGTCCTATCCCTACCTGACATCCTAAAAAGTCCCTCACCAGCTTCCTTGTAGGCCCCCTTCAGATGCTGGAAGGCCACAATTAGATCTCCCGGGACCCTTCTCTTCCCCAAACTGAACAGCCCCAACTCTCTCACTCTCTCTCCACAGGAGAGCAGCTCCAGCCCTCTGACCATCCTCATGGCCCTTCTCTGGACATGTATGTTCCCTGTAACAGTAGCTCCAGAACTGGACACAGTACTCCAAATGGAGACTCAGCAGAGTGGAGTAGAGAGGGAGAATCACCTCCCTCGCCCAGCTGGCCACACTACTCTTGATGCAGCCCAGGATCTGGTTGGCTCTCTGGGCTGCAAGTGCACACTGGTGGCTCATGTCGAGCATCTCATCCACCAGCACCCCCAAGTCCCTTTCCTGAGGGCTACTCTCAAGCCAGTCACTGCCAAGCCTGTATTTTCAAGTGAAGTGACAGTTGTGAGGCAGGGAATACTGCTGGTAGTGTTCCCACTGGGAAATGCAGTGAAAGTGTAATAAAGTTTAGGGAAAGCTGAGTTTCAAGTGGCCCATGGTGAGGCACTGAGTTGAATGCTGACTGATATGCCTTCTCCACGTAGAGGCATTTTCTGCATTAAAGTTATTAAACTCACCAAAACGTATCGATATTTAGGGAATGAAATGAAATGTTCAAAGGTATCAGTGTGTAGATATAAGATAGATCTGGAGTGTATGAAACAAAGAGTGCAGGTGATGAAAACAAAGTCCCTTAAGAGTTCATTATTTGTGTTCTGCTCAAGTATTTGCCTTTCATTTTGAGATTCCCAATGTGGAAAAAGACTTCCATAATCTGTGTTTGGCATTTTTGGTCCTCATGTGATTTTGATTCACAAGTTGAAGTCCTGTTTCCATGGAAATCAGTTGAATTGTTGATCAGCTTTGAATTTCTCCCAGAAATTAAGGCAACCGGAAGGCATCATCTATGCTGATTCTGTCCATAATGTTTGCCACAGTGTTTATCCTTTTATCCTATAGAAATGGGATCTGTATTCTGGTGATGATTCAAATCAAGATTCCCCAATGTAGTTACAGAATATTCTCTTGTATCAAGAGAAAAGAAAATTTACCAAAAATGCAAGAAGTAAATAATGGTATGACATGTAGACATGTGCTTGGCACTCTAGCAACAGGAACCCTCAGTCCTTTCAAGGTTCACCTTGAACACCCTGGAGATATTGAAGATGAGACTTGACAGAGCTCTGGGCAACCTGCTCTAGTTGAAGCTGCCCCTGCTAACTGCAGAGGGGGTTGGACTAGGTGACCTTTGGAGATCCCTTCCAACCCAACCCATTCCGTGATTCTATGAACCTGCTTGTAGTCAAAGAAACTTGAGGGACAGCTGCAGTCACCGCCATGAAGTTTGAACAGCCAACATATCTCAGTTCCAGTGAGGCTTCATTTGTGGTCTGCTTCTCTTCCAGTTACTGCTAGAGTGTTTGACAGACACATTTGAGTTGAAAGGGACTGAAAGTCACAGACACAAATACCTGCTGGACAGAAACCTCCCTCATTGTCTTCTGGACGTACTGAGTAGGAGGAGAAGCAATATGTGACCAAGATTTGTCAAGGATTATAGCAGAGTGTTTTTTCCCAGGTTCTTAGAAGTGAAAAAGCAGATCAGAAATGCTTTAAGACTTGTAGACGACAGTGTCTCCCCATGACCAGTGTTACAAGCTCATAGATAGGCTGCAGTCACTTAATCTGTGAGGATCTCAAGTTCTCAAGAGGATACTAGGGTCGTAACAGGGTGCTGTGATCTCTCCATGTCTGTCTGAAAATAGAGCTGCTACTCTCTTCATATGCTTGAACCTGACCTACTTCCAAAAGTGGAAGCTCAGTCTGTGGGCAGTTACTGTCCAGTTGTCATCATCAAGTGACTTCTTGTGTGGCACCTGTCAACAACTCCCTCAGCAGGAACCAGCAGATCTGCCCCTGCTCCATGCTGACACCACTGGTCATGGGCGTAGATTTTCTCTGATGACTTTCAGAACAGCTGAAATTAAAAACAAACACACAAACAACAACAACAAAAAAACCAACACCCAAACAAACAAACAAAAAAAACGCAACACAAACACTTTATTTTTTCAAAAGATGAAATAACAGTATAAGATATGTAGCTTGAGAAGAAATGTTTAGGGTAAGAAATTCTTCACCATAAAGGTGGTGAGACACTGGGAACAGGTTGCCCAGGGAGACAGTGGAAGCCCCATCCCTGGGAGTTTTTAAGGCCAGGCTGGATGTGGCTCTGAGGAAGCTGATATAGTAGAAAGTGTCCCTGTCCATAGCAGTGAAGGCTGGAACTAGAATGATCCTTGAAGTGCCTTCCAACCCTAACAATTCTGTGATTCCGTAATCTGACTTTAATAGTAAGGAAAAGTGAAAGAGCTCTGCTGTTTCCATAGCTCTAACTCATAAAGGAATGGGTGAGGTAGGATATGGCTACTGTGGGGAGGGCAGGACAAGAATATGATGGTTTGCTGCTTTGGAAGTATTTATCAGGCATTTGGGTGGGAGGGTGGCAGTGACAACACCCTTCCCCACACTGGAAATGCCAGGTGCTGTGTTTGAGGAGTATTCAGATCCCGAGTGTATTTCTGGCCTGCCTAATCTTTGATCCTGCCATTGAATCCGCGGGGGTGCAAAAATCCACCCACACAGATCCTTTTCAGAATTCTGGTCTGAATTATTTATGGTATGGTTTGGACAAATTGCTCTGTGCAGTCACCACAGTTGTTCCCAGAAATGTGAAACTCTTTAAAACACACAGATATACATTATGTATTTTTAAAGATGTTACCTTTATTGATGGGTTTTGAGGCTTAACTGAAATTCTCATTACTCACTCTTGCCCTGTGCTGCTTTTCACACTGGCCTGGATCTATAGCAATTAATTTTCAGAAAATATCTGCACCCTGAGCTGCAGCAAAAGAAGCATGGCCAGCAGATAGGAAGGGAGGATTCTGCCCCTCTGCTCTGCTCTGGTGAGATCTCACTTGAAGTGCTGCATCCAGATCTGGAGCCTTCAACACAGGAAGGACATGGACCTGATGGAGCAGGTCCAGCAGGCCATGAAAATGATCAGGGGGCTGGAGTGGCTCTGCTGTGAGGACAGGCTGAGGGTGCTGAGGAGAAGAGAAGGCTCCAGGCAGACCTAAGAGCAGCCTGCCAGTAGCTGAAGGGGGCTGCAAGAAAGCTGCAGAGGGACTGTTTGCAAAGGCCTGCAGTGACAGGATGAGGGGCAATGGTTTGAAATGAGAGCAGAGCAGATTTAAATTGGATGTCAGGAACAAGTTCTTAGCATGAGGGTGGTGGAACACTGCAACAGGTTGCGCAGGGAGGTAGTTGAGGCCCTACGCCCGGAGATCTTCAAAGTGTGGCTGGACAAGGCTATGAGCAACCTGCTGTAGTGGAAGATGTCCCTTGCTGACTGCAGGGGGGTTGGATTGGATGATCGTTGTAGAGGTCCCTTCCAACCCAAAGCTTTGTATGACTCTCTGATTCTCTGATGCTGAAATACAATAATACATCCTGGAACAGTCCTGGAGTTAAGAGAGGAGCCATCTAGTGTTCTACACCTTGCAGCAAGGCCCTAGTGTTTGGTTAAATTGCAAATGGATTGCACCAGTTCTTCAGCACAAACCCAACTTTTATTTTCATGTCCACCAGCCCTGTTTGTAAGACTGAGCCATCTCAAGCTAGATCATTTTAATTTACATGTAAATAGAAGGTGAATCTCTTAGGAACAAGAAAAAAAAAAAATCCTTTTTAACAAAGGACAGTAAATTTCATGAAACAGTCAAACCTAGATGTGCCAGTGCCATTGCAGAGCCTGCAAATTCCAACTAGGACTGTTTTTTAATTAGAGTAAGGCAAACACGGTGACCTGTATGTTTCCCAAATTCTCTTCCCCTCCACCCCCTGCCTTTCTTTTTTTTTTGCCTTTTTCCTGGCTTTTTAATCCTGTTTGCTGTCATAATGCTTACAAATAGATGACCAGCACTTGAGTGTTGCTTTCAATTTGCGATTTTCTCTTCAGATTTGTCCCTTAGCAGACCTTAATAGGGGTTGTTTAGCCTGGAGTCAAGAAGGCTCAGGGGAGACCTTATTGCTCCCTAACTGAAAGGAGTCTGCAGCCACGTCGGGGTTGGTCTCTTCTCCCAGGCAACCAGTGACAGAATGAGGGGACACAGTCCAAGCTGTGCGAGGGCAGGTTGAGGATGGATGTTAGGAAGAAGTTCTTCACAGAAGGAGTGATTGGCATTGGATTGGGCTACCCAGGAAGGTGGTGGAGTAATTTCCCAGAAGTGTTTTTAAAAAGGTTGGATGTGACACCAGAGTGGTGAACACTCTGCTCTCAGCTGTGCCACAGCCTCCCTGCCCTACCTCTGTGGGTCACTTATCTCTGTACCTTCCTTTCACCATCACATAATCCACTGCTACCTTTGAATGGTGTGCACTGAGAAATCACCTGCAGGAAGGCTCTGCATTTCATCTGATGAGACAGCAGCACTAATTTTGATTTTTGTCAAGTCAATGTTTGTTCTAGGATGGCAGATTTCAGTCCAGTTTGTTATAGAGGGGGGTGGCAACCCTGGTCTCAACATGCAAGCCAGTTGTTAGACTCACAGGAAGTATTTGGTTTGCACATGTTATTAGTAATTGGTTTATACAAAATTAAAGCAATTAGCATTTTGCCAAGTTATTAAACAATGCAAAAGGTTTTTTCTAGTTCAGTAATCACTTGGTTAGTTCCATAGTTGTGTTTAGTGTTTCTTTAAAAGAAAATCTCTCAAGCTTTTGGAACTGTGTGTTGCAGAGCTTTGGTATTCCACTGCTGTCTGGGTTGGAACTAACTGTAATCGAAATAAACCTCTTGAAGGGATCCTCAAACTTCTCCTGAGGGAAGGAAATAGTAAAGGTAAAACAGAGAGTCTATTAGGGAGCTTTAATCATGAGGAGGCAGTTACACAAGGGGCAGGGTAATGTCTGAGGGTCCTTCAGTTACTGGTGGAAGAATTCTGCTCTGAATATCTGTGTACAGTATTTTTGGCCCCACAGAATTACCAGGTTCTGTCATGGTTTTTAGGGATATTATAAAACTCTGGGTTTTGTGGTTTTTAGTTTGGGTTTTTGTTCGTTTTTTGGTTGGTTGGTTTTTGGGGTTTTTTTGGTTTTTTTTGGTTTTTTTGTGTGTTTTTTTTTTTTTGTTTTTTTTGTTGTTGTTTTTTAAATATATATAAAGACTGTGATGCAAAGATTACAAATTCCTAATAATTCTGGAAAGAACAGTGTTGGAGAACCAAACCTGAGGCCTTGCTGATAGCCCTTGCAAAGGTTTCAGTGCATTCAGCTCTACACAGTAGATGCACATATGAGATACAGAAGTCCAAAGGTGTCACCTTGCAGCCTCTGACCTACTTTAATTTTCATGAG
>VWYK01012150.1:15202-54021 GCA_013399775.1 Semnornis frantzii
CTCTCCTACAAGGACAGGCTGAGAGAGCTGGGGTTGTTCAGCCTGGAGAAGAGAAGGCTCCAGGCAGACCTAAGAGCAGCCTGACAGAAGCTGAAGAGAGCTGCAAGAGGGCTGCAGAGGGATGGTTTGTGAAGGGCTACGGTGACAGGATGAGTGCAGTGGTTTCAAATGAGAGAAGAGCAGATTTAGGTTGGATGTGAGGAAGAAGTTCTTTAGCATGAGGCTGGTGGAAGACTGCAACAGGTTGTCCAGGGAGGTGGTTGAGGCCCCATTCCTGAAATCTTCAAGGTCAGTCTGGACAAGGCTCTGAGCAACCTGCTGTAGTGGAGTATGCTGACTGCAGTGGGGTTGGACTAGATGACCTTTGGAGGTAACTCCCAATCCAAACCATTCCGTGATGATTCTTCCATGCCTCAGTCTCTATTTAAAATAGAGTCCAGGTTTCTGCACACTGTAATAGTGTAGCCTTCAAGGTTACCTTGTGAACTGTTTCTTGATGAAACATGCTGAAGGAACAGACATTTTTGTGGCTAAAATAATTTCTGAATGAAGTTTTTCTAAAATATTTTCTTGTGGCAATCTCAAGTCATTGCTTTTGGTAGTGGAGTTCCAATGTGGAAATAAAAACAGCAATACAAATATGGTGTAGGCAATCTCATTGAACTAGACTGTGTTATTGTAAGATACATATTCTATCTTGAAGGCTTCAATCAAATTGTGTTGTTTGGGTATTTAAAATCATTGTTAAAATTGCATTTCAGCCCTAATAAAGGCTGTGCCTGTGGCTCTTGCATGTTTGTAGATTCATAGAATGATTTAGGTTGGAAAGGACCTTAAAGATCATCTAGGTCCTACCTCCCACCAAGTTCTTCACAGCCTTTAAAGCCATGTTAATTTCAACCATCAAAGGTACCCTTTGAGATAGACCAGTACTGTTCCTGTTTTCTGGAGTGGAGGCAAATGGCTGGGGTACGTGTTGTGTTACAGGCAAGGGGATGGCTGAGGAGTGGTATTTTCTCAGGATGATCAAGCTGTGGCTTGCTGCAAATCCCATCTGCCCTCTCCACAGGCAGTGTTAGAGGCCCTTCCTGGAACAAACTCCTCCAGTGAGATGTCTGCATGAGGTTGCTGGTACAGGATCACTGGAAAAGGCAGATGGGACCCAGGATGGGAGACTTGGACCAGTTGCAACTGGCAGAGGACAGGACAGATTTGTGGAGTATGAAAGTGACTTTATGGGTCAGAATTTCTATTTAAATGGTACTCCTTGTGGATTTCATCACCCAGTATAGTGTACGTACCAGTGGTACTGGGGAGCTGCTGGATTTTCAGAAATGTTGGGTTTGCAGTAGAGGCAAAAAAACATTGTAAATACCTCTGTTTCAGGATTTGTGCAGCCGCTTCTGCCTGTGTGCCTCAGCCTGCCAGTGATGGGTTTTTTGCAGGCTGTGTAAATAAAGGTCAGGTTTTGCTTTGTCAGTTGACATTGGAGTGAATCAGGTCAGACTTTAAGCCTCACCAACATCCTAGGTAATGAAAAATCATAAAGAAGCAATGATAGTTTGCCATCTGCTTCAGAAAGGGAAGTGTGGGGCAACCCAAACCTCTGATTTACTCCCTCTCTGACTCTATTCCTTTTGGTCACAGAAAACATAAAAAGAAGGCTCTAGACCTTGTGCTCTTGAGGCCAGGAGGGCCAGTGCCATTCTGGGGTGTACTAGAAGGGCTGTGGTTAGTAGGTCGAGAGAGTTTCTCCTCCCTGTCTACTCAGCCCTGGTGAGGCCATGTCTGGAGTACTGTGTCCAGTTCTGGGACCCTCAGTTCAAGAAAGACCTCGGAGAGCTGCTTGAGAGAGTCCAATGCAGAGCCACAAAGATGATTAAGGGAGTGGAACATCTCTCTTATGAGGAGAGACTGAGGGAGCTGGGGCTCTTGAGCTCAGAGAAGAGGAAACCTGAGGGGTGACCTCATTCATATAAAGAATGAGTGCTGGGAGCATGGAACTAGACTGTGCTTGGTGATGCCCAATGACAGGACAAGGGGCAATGGGTGGAAGTCGAGGCATAGAAACATGGGGAGGAATTTTTTTCCCTGTGAAGGTGACAGAACACTGGAACGCTGCCTAGGAGGGTTGTGGAGTCTCCCTCTCTGGAGGTATTCAAAACCTGCCTGGATGTGTTCCTGTGTGATCTGCTATAGGTGATTCTGCTGTGGCAGGGAGGTTGGACTGGGATGATCTTTTGAGGTCCTTTCCAGCCTTTAACATTCTGTGATTAGGAAACTTGGGGAAAAAAAAAATGCTGTTGGCATAACTACTCACTTGACCCAAATACAGTCATCACATTTCAGCTATATGAAACTGCAAACTGCTCAGACTTTCTTTTACTACGTAAAGGTCTTTCCCTGCTCTCTTTGAAAAAGAAACTTGTCTTGGACTTCACTGGCAGTGGAGTCAGGCTTGCTACAGATCCATGTTGTAGATTAGGTCATTTGCTTATGTTTCTTTTAGGGTGTTTTTTCCAGTTCCTCTTGCAGCGCTGTTTTGTCAAAGCAGTGCAGCTGACTGGAGGGCTGTAGGCATCAAAAGGGCCAGGGCATTAAAAATAAAAGGTTTGGGTCCATTTTTGTAGTCAAACAATTTTTTATATTCTAAGTGCATTGTTTTGTGGTGCCCAAGGAAAATGATCTTGTTTGCTGCACTTTGAAATAACACGTTCCAGCTTTACTTGAAGCCAGTGGCAAAATTCCACTTGTTTTCCATGGGGATTTTCAACAGACCCATGTAGTAGTTTGTCACAGTAGAAGAAAGCTGTGAGTCCACAGAACCATGCAAATGTCAAATGCAGACATTGCCTTTTGGGTTCAGTATAACTAATTCTTTGATTAATTTCTTCAGGGAATATGGAAACGGTTGGTCACAGCAAATAGCTGCACAAGGAGTGCAGCCTGACCTTGAATATCTTCAGGGATAAGGCCTCAACTACCTCCCTGGGCAACCTGTTGCAGTGTTCCACCACGCTCATACTAATGAACTTGTTCCTAACATCCAATCTAAATCTGCTCTGCTCGCATTTAAAACTGTTGCCCTCATCCTATCACTGCAGGCCTTTGCAAACAGTCCCTCTGCAGCCTTCTTGGAGGCCCCTTCAGGTACTATCAGGGTGCACTTAGATCCTGCTGGGCTGGTCATGTCTATTGTAGTTACTACCCCTGTGTCTCAGAATAGGACAAGGAAAGAAATTTTATAGACAGAGACAAGTGGTTCCTGTTAATATGGTGCTGTATCACTTGGATGTTTCAGAGAGGAATTGCTCTGGGTTGGGAGGAGAGTCCCATAACCCTGTTTCACAGGCACTTCACAGTCATCTAGGGTAAGACTCGATGTGTGTGACTGCATTCCTACCTGCTGGGGTTTTGTTTTAGTTTGTATTATAGCGAAGTTAAGGAGGGATCACCTTCTTTTCCTGGGCCTTCCCTTCAGTTTATAGGGTGGAGTGTCAGCTGCTGTTTGAATAAGGAATAACCACCAATAAATCTTTTAAAATAAATGTTTGTGTTAGTGAACTAAAGTATCCTGAATAAGCCTTGCATAGAGACTAAATGTAAGTACTTCAAAGGAGACATTTTAAAGTGAGTTTTTCTTTGAGCTTTCCCACCACAAGAAGCAGAAGTTTGGCTGCCCCAGAGGCTGTTCTTTGTGTACCTACTGCTCACTGTGCCTCAGCAGCCATGTAAAGGGGAACCCAACAGTGAACCTTCAGCCTGTGGCTTGTAGGAAGGGAAGTGCAGGTAGGTAAATGTGTCTTCCAGATACCTGCATCAGCAGCACAGCACAAAGAAGAGATTTCCCACTTTCCCTCCACATGAGATCATCCTTAAAATTCTCCAGAGCAAGAAGGCTTTTCTACAGCTGTGAAGAGCCCTAGGGCCTTGTCAGGCATTCTTGCGCATCTCAGCTTATTCCGTTGCACCTTGATAGAGATAAGACTAATTACTGGATCCTCAGCTTTGGACTCCCTGCAGTTGTTCAGTGCATTTATTTATTTTTTTTTTTTTTTTTAAATCTAGCCTGTTCTGCTCTGGCCTTACAGTTTACTTTAGTGAAATGAGATGCTTGGAGCTAATGGCAGAATTTGGCTACCAGCAAATTTGAACTCCATGGGACCTGCCTGTGGGCAGTGCTGCTAGTTTGAGGCCTTCCGCAGAGTGGTGGAACCTGCCGAGGGGCCAGTGGGAAGGAGCAGGCCGGGAAACCATGGCTATGGCGTCACAGTGCTGGGAAGTCTGTCAAGCAGAGGTCAGGAGATGACAGACATACAGACATGGCTAGAAGAGTGCACACCCCAAAACAGCTTCCTAAGATCCCCCTTCTGTCTTTGCTGAGCTTGTCTACCAGAATCTTCACAGTCCCAAAAAGCAGGTAGGGACACAACATTGTAATGTGGACGATGTCTGCTGCCAGCTCTGGAGCCCTTAACACAGGAAGTACTTGGACCTGATGGAGTGGGGCCAGAGGAGGGCCACCATGGGCAGGGACACCTCTCCACTGGACTCAGCTGCTCGGGGCCTTATCCAACCTGGCCTTCAACAGCCCCAGGGAGAAGGCAACCACAACCTCCCTGGGCAGCCTATTCCAGAGTCTCATCACCCTCACACTGAAGAACTTCTTCCTAAGCTACAGTCTAGCCCTGCTCTCCCTCAGCTTCAAACCATTCCCCCTTGTCCTGTTGCTAGACACCCTGATGAAAAGGGGAGAGGGAGAAAGGTTGGCAAAGAAGCCACTAAATCCAGCAAGGCATTGAGCATTGCCAGTAGTCTGGAGTGGACCTCAGCTCCAAAACTTCCACAACCAGTGCTTAAAGGAAGATCACAAATATTTTCCATGCTCTCCTAGGAAATGCCATGGCTTGTTTACTATTTCTGCATGACATGTCACAGTTATCAGTGAAACAGACTATAGGGTTAACAGTACTTATATGATGATGTTTCTTGGCCTTTGCTGTGTAAATTATGCATTTTCTGAATAAATTCATACTTTGATGGCTTTTTCTTCTGCTGTTACAGCACATCTGTCTTGGGCTGTCCCTAGAAGGAAGAAGCAGTCACCTGGCAAAATGACCATGAAGCACAAAAAGAGAAGAGATTTGAGACTTCAAGGTTACTTCAAAGTGTTTAGGTATTTGCCTTTTTGTTACATATGCCAGTAACTGCTGTACAACATGGGCTCTCTGCACTTCCTGCACTCAAAGGAAAGTGTTAACTCACACAAGGTGGCAAAGAATGACTTAAAATTAATTAAGAACTCAGAAGGATTAAAGCTGTTCAGTCAGAATGTCACCATGACTTAAACTTAGGGTTGGAAAGGCAGTGTGTCAGAGTTCAACAGGCAGTAATGCTTCTGGATATTCTGTACTAGAATCAGAGAATGAACCACACAATGGTTTGTGCTGGGAGGGACCTTAAACATCATCGGTTCCAACCCCCCTGCCATGGGCAGGGACACCACCCTCTAGAGCAGGTTGCTCAGCTCTTCATCCAAGGAGGAAGAAGACATATCCACAGCTTCCAAACTAGAACATAGGAAGGTTTCACCTCAACATGAGGAGAAACTTCTTTACACTGAGGGTGATGGAGCCCTGGAACAGGCTGCCCAGAGAGGTTGTAGAGTCTTTCAGAACCCACCTGGATGCATTCCTGTGCAAGCTACCCTGGGTGATGCTGCTTTGGCCAGGGGGGTTGGACTCAAGGATTTCTGGGGGTCCCTCCCATCCTCTAAGGTTCTGTGATTCTGCGATTCCCTGAGCAACCTGTTCCAGTGTCTCACCACCTTCATTGTAAAGAATTTCTTCCTCACGTCTCAATCTACCCTCTTTCAGTTTGAAATGGTTACCTCTCATCCTGTCACTATACTTCCTGAGAAAGAGTGCCTCTCCAGCTACCCTGTAGGCCCCCTTTAAGTACTGGAACACTGTTATTAGGCCTTCTCTTCTCCAGGCTGCTCAATCCCGGATCCTGCAGCCTGTCCTCGTGGCGGAGCTGCTCCAGCCCCCTGATCATTTTTGTGGCCGTCTCTGGACCTGCTCCATTACGTCCATGTCCTTCCTGTGTTGAGGTATCCAGAGCTGTATGCAGGGCAGTCCAGAGAAAGGTTGTGAATGTCTAGATTTCTAGAAGTGCTGCCTCCAGCTCTGGAGCCCTCAACACAGGAAGGACATGGTCCTGATGGAGCAGGTCCAGAGGAGGCCACCAAAATGATCAGGGTGCTGGAGCAGCTCTGCTGTGAGGGCAGGCTGAGGGAGCTGGGGTTGTTCAGCCTGGAGAAGACCTAAGAGCAGCCTGGCAGTAGCTGAAGAGAGCTGCAAGAGCACTGCAGAGGGACTGTTTGCAAAGGGCTGTGGTGACAGGGTGAGGGCAATGGTTTGAAATGAGAGCAGAGCAGATTTAGATTGGATGTGAGGAAGAAGTTCTTTAGCATGAGGGGGATGGAACACTGCAACAGGTTGCGCAGGGAGACAGTCGAAGCCCCATGCCTGGAGATACTCAAGGTGAGGGCAGACAAGGGTGTGAGTAAGCTGCTCTAGTAGAGGATGCCCCTGCTGGCTGCAGGGTGCTTGAACAAGATGAACTTTGAGGGTCCTTTACAACCCAAACCATTCTATGATTCTAGACTGTAGGTAAAGGAGTTTTGTTTCACAAGTCCATCTAGGGCAGAGTAGCACAAGGAGAAAATTTGTGTGCTTATTTCTCAAAGCAGCTGATGACAGGCTTGCTGTAAATGAGCAAACTGCTAACAAGTAATTGCATACATTTTTGTGTTAGGATAATACTGCAGAGGCACTGCCTGTACAGAGCTAGAGCTCTTTGTTGTTGATTAATTCAGTGAGGCAAATGAGATTGCTCACAGGTGTGAAGGTAAGGGTCGTTTGCAGTGTGCATCAGCACACTGTGCATTCAAACTACTTGTGTAGTCATTGCCATTTTATGTTATCTCATTACAGTCATTAAATTGTAACAATTAACACTGCAAACCATTGTTCTTAATTAAGTGTTCTAAACAAAATGACAAAAGCAGAGGTACCTGAGGGTATGGATTCAATGGTTATGTCACTAAGAGGCGAAAACTCGATCTTGATAAATGTCATACTGTATGTGGCTGTCTAAAAGCAAATAATAATAAACAGCAGAGTCACTCTGAATGCTGTTTTAATGACTGAAACTATCTGCCTCCAGATAGTTATTGAAGTTTGTGTTTTACCTCATCTGCATTTCTGTGGCTTTAGCAGTGTGTTTGGAGACAGCACTGGTGGAGTTTGCTACCAACCTGCTTCTTTGACTTACTGCACTTTGCTTCATCTGAGTGAACCTCAGGTAACTCCAGTGCAAAATTCATGGTTTCCTAGAATGGTTATGCTGGAAGGGACCTTAAAGATCATCTAGTGCCAACCCCCTGCCATGGGCAGGGAAATCTTCCACTAGACGGGGTTGCTCAAGACCCCATCCAGCCTGGACATCTACAACCTCCCTGGGCAACCTGTTCCAAGGTCTCACCACTCTCACCGTGAAGAATTTCTTCCTAATCTCCAGTCTAAATCTGCCCTCCTCAAGCTTCAGTCCATTGTGTCTCATCCTATCACAACAAGCCCTTTGAAAAGTCCCTTCTCAGCTTTCTTGTAGCCCCCTTCAGGTACTGAAAGGATGCTCTAAGGTCTCCCTGGATCTTCTTCTTCTCCAGGCCAAACAAACCCAGCTCCCTCAGCCTGTCCCCATAGGGGGAGTTTCTCCAGTCCTCTCATCATCTTTGTGGCCTCCTCTAGACCCACTCCAGCAGTTCCCTGTCCCTCTTAAGCTAGGACCAAGAGTCCCAAGTTTTTCTGCATACAATGCAGATGGGAGCATTGTTGGTAATTTTCCTGCCAGGGTTTTGTCTTCACTGGGTGTTTCTTGTGACATTCCTCCTCCACTGCAAGTAGCTGCTCTAGGCAGCATTCCGGAATGTGAAGTCAGTGGGAACACTTTTGGTTTTCTTCCAAGTTTTTTTGAACATTCAGTCAGATCCTTGCCCTTCAGAAACACCCTCAGATGCTAGTTTTTTGGTTTTGGTTTGTTTTTTTTCTGTAAGAACAGGAAACTGCTGTCAGAATCTCCTAATGTAGATTTAGGAAAGGTTTCTCTTCAACTTTGAAGAGTGATATAATTTTCCTGTTAAGCACTTTAATTGTATCTAAATCATTTTAATGTTTAAGCTTTTTAAAAATAAGTACACTTGAGAGGAAAAAGTGTTTGACTACTCGGTTATCCAGTTCCTTCAAAAGAGTGAACTCTTAAGACAGGAAAAATGAGCCTTATACCTATTTTATTGGCAATAGGTAAGGAGAATAGCTCCTGAGAACACTATAAACTGAAATTAAGCACTAATTCTGTATCCAAAGGTGGTGGTTAAAGCAAATATGCAGTATTTTAGATATTAATTGCTGATCTTAATGATCTGAAAATTCATAGTTAAGGGAAAATCAGCATAACTTTGAATTTCAGATTGTGATAATTTCCCTTTACTCTGCTCTAGTGAGATCTCACCTCCAATCCTGCCTCCAGGTCTGGTGTCCACAGCATAAGCAGGACACAGAGCTGGTGGAGAGTCCAGAGGAGGCCACAAAGATGATCCAAGGTCTGGAGCACCTCTGCTATGAGGATAGGCTGGGAGAACTGGGGGTGTTCAGCCTAGAGAAGACTCTGGGGGAGCTTAGAGCTGCCTTCCAGTAGCTGAAGGGATCGTCCAGGAAGGCTGCAGAGGGACTTTTCCTGAGGATGTCTAGAGACAGGACAACGGGGAATGGTTTGAAGCTGAGGGAGAGCAGGGTTACACTGGATCTTAGGAAGAAGTTCTTCGGTATGAGAGTGGTGAGACTCTGGAATAGGCTGCCCAGGGAGGTTGTGGCTGCCTTCTCCCTGGGGGTGTTGAAAGCCAGGTTGGATGAGGACTTGAGCAGCCAAGTCTAGTTTAAGGATGTCCCTGCCAATGGTAGAGAGGTTGGAGTAGATGATCTCCAAGGTCCCTCCCAACCTGAGCCATTCTATGATTCAATACTTCTTACTCTTACTCCTTCAAAACAAGAAAGATCTAGAAGTCAAATCTGTTAGAAAATTCCAACTAAATATTATTTGAATAACTATGAGTAAAAAGCCACTTTAGAAAATAATTTTTCCCTCCCTCGGGCATAAAATGACACTTTATACTCACTGCAAACCTTTCATGTTTCTAACACTATTACTATTCTTTTTACTATTCTATTTACTATTCTTTAAATAAATTACAATCTAACAAAGCTACTTAGAGGTTTTGCTGTATTTGAGAGATGCAGATTTTAACTCATTTTGTGGTTGTCATGGAAAGAGTACTTGGATTCACAAATGTGTAAATTTGGGACTTTAAAAACTTGTAATCAGTATATTATCAGCACAGTATTTCTAGAAGGTGATGACATTTGAAAAGGAAGTTTTTCCTACTTGGAAAACATTGTGACACTCTAGAAGCCACTGTACTTCTTGTTCCAGTAGAGCAGATGATCAGGGGCTGAAGGAGCTCTGCTACAAGGACAGGCTGAGGGAGTTGGGGTTCTTTAGCCTGAAGAAGAGAAGGCTCCAGGCAGACCTAAGACAGTACCTGAAGGGGCCTCCAAGAAGCCTGCAGAGGGACTATTTGCAAAGGCCTACAGTGACAGGATGAGGGCAATGGTTTGAAATGAGAGAAGAGCATATTTAGACTGGATGTGAGGAATGAGTTCTTTAGCATGAGGCTGGTGGAAGACTGCAACAGGTTGTCCAGGGAGGTGGTTGAGGCCCCATTCCTGAAATCTTCAAGGTCAGTCTGGACAAGGCTCTGAGCAGCCTGCTGTAGTGGAGGATGTCCCTACCGACTGCAGTGGGGTTGGACTGGACTAAATGACTTTTGGAGGTCACTTACAACCCAAACCATTCTATGGGTTACATCCCAGATCTCAAGAGGGGCTTGATTTTTCTCTCACCACTCTTCAAAACCCAAAGAAACAGTGGTGTAGGATGCGCCTGAGTCTGTGAAAACCACCATGCACCCTTATGGTAATCCCAGCTAAATCAAAACCCACAAACATGCTTTCAATGTTGGTAATGCAAGGCAATTTCCATCAGTTTAACTGCTGTACTGCCTTGACTGAAGTAGAGGAGGCAAAATTCTCTCCTTCAGTCTAAAACAGTGCTGGAGCTTTCCTAAAATGTTAGCATTCGCCTTTTGTTCCTGAGACTGAAAGCATGCTTCCAGGTAACTGTGTCCTTTGTGCTGCAGCCAGGGCATTCCTTAGGGATTGTAAATGCTGGAACTGATTGCCAAAGTCCATTTGAGTGAAATTTCAGTTGGCACAATTTAAGGTTCAACATCTTAAAATGTTAGCCTAAAAGATGGAAATGAGTACTTGGCTGCTCACAGAGTATTAGAGGCCTGTGAAGTTTGTGTGTTGCTTTACTTAACATCCTGTGCCTCCTTTTCTAATTCTATTCTCATCTCCAGAGGAGTGCTGAGGAGAAGCTGTTCAAAGCTGTGCACAGAAGACTGTTAGTTAGCTGAATCTGCAGATTCAATTGGCAGGCTCGTGAGAAAAACTTTTCTGCTGGAATTTCTTCTTAGATCTGATTCTGATAGGAGTCAGGCAGAAGCAAAAGAGGGTTTCTCATAGATTCAGTATTTTTGCTTTGTGTCTTAGCTTTGAGTACTAGGGGACATCTGTCCTGCTCGTCAGATTGGATTAAAAATCATTAAACCTGGTAACTGATGGGTAGAAGAGGACGTGGGGAGGTAATCAATAAAATTACAGAGTGGGTTGGGTTGGAAGGGATCTCCAAACGTCATCCAGTCCACCTCCCCTGCAGTCTGCAGGGACATCATCCACTACAGCAGGTTGCTCAGAGACTTTTTCTACCTGACCTTGAATATCTCCAAGGATGAGGCCTCAACTACTTGGGAAACCTGTTGCAGTGTTCCACCACCCTTGTGCTAAAGAACTTGTTTCTCGCATCCAATCTAAATCTGCTCTTCTCTCATTTCAAACCATTGCCTTCGTCCTGTCACTGCAGGCCTTTGCAAACAGTCCCTCTGCAGCCTGATTGCACCCCCCTTAAGCTACTGTCAGGCTGCTTTTAGGCCTCCCTGGAGCCTTCTCTTCTCCAGGCTGAACAACCCCAGCTCCCTCAGCCTGTCATAGCAGAGGTGCTGCAGCCCCCTGATGATTTTCGTGACCCTCTGGACCCACTCCATCAGGTCCATGTCCCGATTTTACTAAATGTCAGCAACTTTTAGAAGATTGATTTTGAATGTCAAACTGAACTACATTAAAAATTACTGAAACCTCTGTTATTCTAAAACTGTATCTGGAGCTATTTAATTTTAAGTGAAACTGTTTTTTTTGTTGGTTTTTTTTTTTTTCTTTTAAACCAGAAAAATTTAAAGAATGCTGAAATGTTTTTGCTGAGTTTAGGCCAGCAGGCAGAAGCAGCATTTGGTTAAGCCTCAGTCTGTAGTATTTTACATTTCATTTTAACTGTTGTTCATCATTCACTTAACAACAGTGTTCATGGAGTAGGAGTTCTCTTTGTGAAGGGCTGGAACATGTGAGTATAGAATGTCCTTGTGATCTTAGTGCCAGGACTCATCCAGCAGCAGGTGGATTGTCCAGCCACTTAGGCTGTCACCTGTCCACTGAATTGGCCAGACCCAAATGCCTAAGGGAGTGTGTCAGAAGGAAATTGTGGATCGTATTTACATCAAGTCATCTCTTGGTGTGTAGCCATCCCAGAAGTGCATGCAGCCAGGTTGTGTTTGGTGACCACAGTGAGTTTGTATCTTGTGAGCTTGTGCCAGCTCCCACTGAGTCCTGCAGGCTGGGAGCATTCCTGTTACTCTGTAAAGAAGAGATGCTTCCTCTGTGTTCGACTTGAATTTATTTCCTGCTAGTTCAAGGTGGAAGGATGCTTGATGGTATCTGACAGCAGAGCTGGTGAATAATTCTTGAGATTATGCTTTTGAAATGTGATTAGTGTTTAGGCATTGGATTGGTGTGGCAGATAGAAGCCATTTAAGTAATCCAGGAGAGTGTAGCCTTGTAAATCAAATAACTGCTGACCTAAAAGGTCTGTACTTATAGAGTCATAGAATGATTTGGCTTGTAAGAGACCCTCAAAGCTCATCTTGTTCAACGCCCCTACAATCAGGAGGGACATCCTCCACTACAGCAGGTTGCTCAGAGCCTTGTGGAGCTTGACCTTGAAGATCTCTGGGGATGGAACCTTGACCACCCTCCTGGGCAACCTGTTGCAGTGTTCTACCACCCTCATGCTATAGAACTTGTTCCTCACATCCAATTTCAATCTGTTCTTCTCTCATTTCAAACCACTGTCCTCATCCTGTCACTGCAGGCCTTTGTGAACAGTCCCTCTGCAGCCTGCTTGGAGCCCCCTTCAGCTTCTGACAGGCTGCTCTTAGGTTTCCTCAGAAACTTAAGAGATACGAATGTTAGAGAGATGAGTGGCAAGAGGAGAGGAAAGGTGCAGGAGAGATGGATGCCATTTAAAGAACATAGGAGTAACAGAAATCACCACTCCTTTACATCCTGAGGCAGAAGAGTTCTTCAGAATGTGCTAATGATACTTAAGTAAACAAAGGAGGTGGGAAAGGCCTTGAGAGTTCAAATTGTTACATTTTCCACTTTCTAATGGTTTGACAGTAGCTTTTTCCTGGTAGAACTAGTGTTTTATAAACACACCTGTGGCTAATGAGATAGGACCTTGCTAGAAATCACGAGGTGTGCTTCAGAATAGATTGTTCTTAAACATGTTTGGGATAACAGTAGAACACATCTAATGTGCTGCAGGTCCCATGTAGCCTCTGTACATCACCAAGCTCTCAGGTTCAGGGGTGGAAAGAACAATGAGCAGATTCGTCTATCCTTCAGAGTGGGCATAGCATAGAGTTCGAAACCAGGTAGTTGCAGCAACCTGGGCCTAGAGAATGAGCGTGATGAAGGGTGGCCGAAGGAACTGGGACTGTTTAGTGTGAGGAAGAGGAGGCTGAGAGGAGACCTTATGGCCTTCTACAGCTACCTGAAAGGACAGCAAAGAGAGACTGGTGTTGGTCTCTTCTCGCAGGGAATTGGTGATGGAACAAGAAGGAACAGCCTCAAGCTGCACCAGGGGAGGTTTAGGCTGGACATAGGACAAATGTTGTCACTGCAAGAGTGGTAAGGCGTTGGAAGAGGCTGCCCAGAGAGGTGGTAGAGTCACCACCCCTGGAGGTGCTTAAAGATTGTTTAGATGTGACACTTAGGACTATGGTTTAGTGGTGCCCTTGGTAGAGTTCATAGTTGGACCTGGTGATCTCAAGGCCCTTTCCCATCCTGAATGATTCTAGGATTGTGTGATCTTGCGGAAGTCGAGTGTACCTGTTGTGTACTCGATGTAGTAGATGTAGTAGTAGAGTAGATGTACCACGGAATACCTTGGTAATTCTCTTCTTTTTCTCTCCTGGAATTGTTTGCTGTGTGTCAGACAGGATCAGATGCAGAGGTTTTCTGACTCCTGGGACTGACATGCACATTACCTGTTATGTCTTATTAAAGGCTTTGTGAAGTTTGAAAATGAATAATGTTCAAATCTTAAACAGTGTCTAGAGAGACACAACAGGCCTCAGTTTTTCCAGCCTGCTAGTAAGCAAGGCAGGAGGAAGGCTGGGCTCACTATAGAAGTGAAGATTACTTCAGTCCCTTCTTCAACTGAAGAGGGGGAGAAGTGTTTATTTTTTTGGAGAACAGCCTGTATTTGTACAGACTTAAAATCTTGATTGATTTGCTACTGCTATTGACAGGCATGGCTTGCATTTCAAATCCTTGAACAACAATTGTCGCTGATTCTGTTTTCCTTTGTGGAGATAATTAAGCCACACAACAGCTGCCTGGCAAACATTTAGTACTCTACTACTTGGTCTCAGGAGAGCAAAGGCAAGGCAGGAGCGATGTGACCAAGCAAATGCAGTTACTAGATGGAAGAACTGTGATGAGAATCAAATCTTAACCCTCCTTTTTATGATAGTGATCAATGTTATGGCTGAAGGGGATGAACTCATAGTGGTTGTAAGTACAATGTCTCATATGGTGTACTGCACACATCCTGCAGAAGAGAAAGTTATTGCATTGTAAGGAAAAAACACACAACTGGCCTAAATGCTCTATAAACACATAATTGGGGGGATTCTTATCTTGACACTGCTCAGTCTGTCTAAAAGAGATGGAAGGCTCCTGTAAATTTCTTTTAAACCATAAAAGAATCACAGAGTGTCAGGGGTTGGGAGGGACCTCCAGAGATCATGCAGTCCAACCCCCTGCCAGAGCAGGATCACCCAGGGCAGGTCACACAGGAACACAGCCAGGTGGGTTTTGAAAGTCCCCAAAGGAGGATACTCCATAACCTCTCTGGGCAACCTGCTCCAGGGCTCTGACACCCTCACCATAAGTGTCTCCTTGTGTTGAGATGGAACCTTCTGTGTTCCAGCTTATGTCTGTTGTTCCTTGTCCTATCACTGGGCAACACCTTCATCCTGACACCCACCCCTCAGATATTGGTAGATGTTGATCCACTCTCAGCCTTTTCTCTTCTGCAGACTAAACAGCCCCAGGTCTCTCAGTCTTTCTTCACAGCAGAGATGTTCAAGTCCCCCAGACATCCTTGTAGCTCTCTGTTGGACTCTCCAGCAGATCCCCGTCTGTCTTGAATTTGTGAGCCTGAAAGTGGACACAGCTTTCTAGTTGTGGTCTCAGCAGGGCAGAGTAGAAGGGGAGCAGAACTTCCCTAGGCCGGCTCTGTCCCGGCTTAGCAAGATTTAAGCACGTCTTGATTTTCTTCTTGGATCAAGGCTGTGTATTGGACACCCTTCAACTATAGGTGTAGTTAAATGCCATTTCTCACAATGTGATGTACCCTGCATTCTTCCACTGACTCATTCAGGCTGGAAGTAGAAGCTTCCTAAACCCTCAGGTGGTTTGTAGAGTATCCTCAATAAATAGTACATGACCTCTTGTGCTGGTTTGAGGCAGAAGCAGGCATTACACAAACTCTTCATGTAACTTCCCTGTGGTATTTGTGGAACTCTGCCTCTGTGCCACTGAGAAAGAGTTGGGGGTGACAATTCAGATCCTGCATCCTCCTGCCAGAACTCCGTTCAGCCCTGCAACCAGTTAGGTATCTCACTGGGCATTTAGAGCTGAAGGAGTCATTTGCAGTGCAAACTAATCCTGGGCACCAACTTACGGACACAGAATGCAGGCAAGGATGCAGCTCTGTTACTGCTTTAGGGTACTGAAATGAAATGGATGTTTAGTAAGTTTCTGTTTCAGTGACAATGACATTGACAACTGTGATTATGTTCACTTCTGTAAAAAGGCAATTTACTATGTTCAAATACTTGTATGAACTCCCAAATGCCATGGAAGTGTTATCTTAGAACTCTATGTTGAAACAAACTGCAGGAAACCTGCAGAGGGACTTTTCGTAAGGGAGTCTAGAGACAGGACAAGGGGAAATGGTTTGAAGCTGAAGGAGGGCAGGGTTACACTGGATCTTAGGAAGAAGTTCAGCAGCGTGACGGTGATGAGACTCTGGAACAGGCTGCCCAGGGAAGTTGGGGATGTCTCCTGCCTGGGTGTGTTGAAGGCCAGGTTGGATGAGGCCTTGAGCAGATGAGTCCAGATAAGTGTCCCTACCCATGATGGGGAGATTGGAGTAGATGATCTCTGAGGTCACTCCCAGCCTAAGCCATTCTAGATTTTCCCTTTCCTACTTAATGTCAGTTACTCAATTAGCGAAAATATTTTTCAGTTCACTTTTTAGTTTGCAGATTTCTGTCTGCTTAGGCGAATAAAGGTTTAGATAATTTAAACTTAGAGACTTCAATATTTGAGGTTCTTTGGCCTTAGATAATAAAAATTCTGAAAAAAAGTAAAAAGCAGATGGAGAGAGTGGATTGTCCCACTTCACCCTACTCTGGTGAATCTTACCTGCAGTGCTGTGTGCAGCTCTGCAGCCCTCAACACAGGAAAGACATGGACCAGGTCCAGAGGGGGCCCGCAAAAGTGATCAGGGAGCTGCAGCACCTCTGCTTTGAGGACAGGCTGAGGAAGCTGGGGTTGTTCAGCCTGTAGAAGAGAAGGCTCAGGTAGATCTAAGAGCAGCCTGCCAGTAGCTGAAGGAGGCTGCAATAAGGCTGCAGAGGGACTGTTTGCAAAGGCCTGCAGTGACAGGACGAGGGCGGTGGTTTGAAGCTGAGGGAGATCAGGGTTAGACTGGATCTTAGGAAGAAGTTCTTCAGAATGAGGGTGCTAGAACACTGCAACAGGTATTCCAGGGAGGTAGTTGATGCCCCATGCCTGGAGATATTGAAGCCAGGCTTGAGAACACTGTGAGCAACCTGCTGTAGTGGATGATATCCCTGCTGACTGCAAGGGGGTTGGACTGGATGACCTTTGGAGGTCCCTTCCAACCCAGACCATTCTATGATTCTATATCAGTTGCCACATCATTTAGTACCTGTTACATCTACATCCTTAGTGCTGTGGAACTTTTAGTGTCTAGTAAGTGTCTGAGGATTTTTTTTATCAACGAGTAGAGAATTGAAATTCTAGACTTCCTATTAGTCTGTGTGGTTCACCCACTGTATTACTGTTGAATTAATGAATGCTTAGTGAAGAACCTCAACTGAAAAATGAGATGTCATTGAAAGGGAAACTCCAGGATGGTTTACGGGTGGTTTGGTTTTCTTGCTACTTCTGATTACACAATAACTGTATTTTGGGGAGAAAGTTTTAAGGGCAGCTGTCAGAATCAGGACAGACTTGGTTTAGTCACTGGTTTTCATGCAGATTGGCTCCTCTTGATACTCCTCCTTCCCTGCTTTTGGAAGTAAAATTAGTTTGCAGTGTTTCAGGCTCCCAGAGCTTGTAGTCTCAGTTCTGTGGTATATCCTGTGAGAATTAATAGTGCCGGTGGAATTCTGAGTTGCTAAATACTACTCTTATTTCACAATTAGATAGCCAAGGTTACCTGTGATAACTTGTCAGGACAGCAGAGAGCATTTCATAGATTCATCATGGAATCACAGAATGGCTCAGGTTGGAAGAGACCTCAGAGCTCATCTACTCCAACCTCCCCAACATGGGCAGGGACACCTCAGCTAGACTCAGCTGCTCAAGGCCTCATCCAGTCTGGCTTTCAACACTCTGAGGCAGGAAGCAGGAGGCAGCCACAACCTCCTTGGCCAACCTATTCCGAAGTCTTACCACCCTCCTATTGAAGACCTTCTAACTAAGATCCAGTGTAACTCTGCTTTCCCTCAGCTTCAAACCATTCCCCCTTGTCCTGTCTCCTGACACCCTCAGGAAAAGTCCCTCTGCAGCCTTCCTGGAGGATCCCTTCAGCTACTGGAAGGCAGCTCTAAAGTCTCCCTGGAGTCTTCTCCAGGCTGAACAACCCCAGCTCCCTCAGCCTATCCTCACAGCAGAGGTGCTCCTGCCCTTGGATCATCTTTGTGGCCTCCTCTGGACTCTCTCAACTGGCTGTGTCCTTACGCTGAGGACACCAGAACTGGAGGCAGGATTGGAGGTGAGGTCTCAGCAGAGCAGAGTCAAGTGGCAGAATCCCCTCTCTTGCCCTGCTGCCCACACTCAGCACGCTCGGCAGGGAAGAAACACTTCCCATGAAGAAAATGAGAAGGTATTTAAATGGCATGCCTCCATGATAGTCTAGGGAGGCATTAAGCTGGAATTGAGCTGAAGTCTTTAACAGGTAGATGCACCAGTGAAGAATTAACAAAACTGGAGTGCTAAAGGCATTTGCTGGCCTTCCTGGTTTTCCCTCAGGTGGTAAAACCTGGGATATCATTTCTAATGCGGTATGGTTTGAATATCCTGTCCTATTTTGGTTTGCTTTATTTTCTTTAAGAAAATAATTCCAAGGCTTCTTTTTATTCCCTGCTGTGGTTGGATAGGTTTACTTGCAGCAATGTCGAACTGGCTGACTGATGATAGGGAAAAGTGCTGTGAAATGTACTGTATAAATAAACAAAAGCAGAAAGGCTTTTTATGTGTTTGTGCCCTGCTGACTTCTTTCAGTGCTGCTAATCTCAGTGATTGTTTATAACTGTATGGAAGCACCAAGGCCTGCTTCAGTTGTGCCTATGAAAAGGAGCTGCATAAAATATTTTTCATTCCTCTTGTTAATTCTTGATTGAAATCCATTGAACATTGTTATTGTTTTGCTGTTAGTGCAGAGACAAAAGGGCAGGCTGCTACCAAAGGCAATTCTTTCATTCATGTTTCAGAGGATTAAAGTGTAGAACGTTTTATCTGATTTTATGGCTGTGTATGAGCATAGTAAATCACAGAACATTAGAGGTTGGAAGGGACCTACAGAGATCATCCAGTCCAACCTCCCTGCCAGAGCAGGATCTCCTAGGGTAGGTCACACAGGAATGCATCCAGGTGGCTCTTGAAAGTCTCCATAGCAGGAGACTCCAGAACCTCCCTGGGCAGCCTGTTCCAGCGCTCTGTCACTCTCACTGTAAAGAAGTTTCTCCTCATGCTGAGGTGAAACCTTCTATGTTCCAGTTTGTAGCCATTGCTCCTTGTCTCATTGTCTGATTGCTGGTCACCACCAAAAAGAGATTGGCTCCATCCACTTGACAGCCACCCTTCAGATATTTACACTGACACTGATCAGATCCCCTCTCAGTCTTCTCCTCTCAAGACTAAACAGTCCTAGGACTCTCAATCTCTCTCCACAGGGGATATGCTCAAGTCCCCCAGTCATCCTCATGGCTCTCTGCTGGACTCTCTCCAGCAGGTCCCTGTCTCTCCTGAGGTAGGGAGCCCAAAACTGGACACAGTATTCCAGGAGTGGTCTCACCAGGGCAGAGTAGAGGGGGAGAAGAACCTCCCTAGCCCTGCTGGACATACTTTTCTTGATGCACCCCCGGATGCCATTGACTCTCTTGCCCACAAGGGCACATTGCTGTCCCATGCAGAACTTGCTGCCCACCAGGACCCCAAGGTCTTTCTCTATGGAACTGCTTTCCAGCAGCACAGCCCCCAACCTGTACTGATGTCTGCTGTTGTTCCTCCCCAGATGCAGGACCCTGCACTTGTCCTTAGTGAATTTCATGAGGTTCTGCTTCCCTCAGCTGTCAGCCTGTCCAGATGTCATTGGATGGCAGCACAGCCTGTCAGGGTCTCAGATACACACTCACATAAGGACACACCCCAGATTGGTATCATCAGCAACCTTGCTGAGAGTCCACTCAATCCCCTTATCCAGGTCATTGATAAAGATATTGAACAGACCTGGACCCACTACTTATCCCTGGGGAGCATCGCTGGCTACAGGCCTCCAACTGAACCCTGCACCACTGGTCATAACTCCTGAGCTCTGTTGTTGAGCCATTTCCCAACCCATCTCACAGTCCCATCATAAAACTTGCTTCTCTTGAGTTTACATTGATGCAAACCAGCAACTCTAAGCTACTTAGCTGTTGCAGATATCATCAAAATACTCTATCCTTTCTGTTGAGTCTGGCATTGCTGTGCAGTGGCAGAGGTTCAGTCCTTCATTATCAACTCATATGGACTCTCCCTTGCTGTAGATAAAAGCAGTGATCAGAGAAAAGAGAGGTCATGGAGCTTAATTAAGATTGATACTTTAGGTTGCTGCATTGCACACTCCTGACATTCAGATAGAATGAGCTAAGCTTTTTAACCGGTATGAAAGTGTATTAGCCATAGACATATGTAGAAATAAAATACATCTAAATACAGACATGTCCCTCTTTCATAAAGGAGGGGTTTTAAAATGGTTGCAGTGAAAATCTGATACTCAGAAAACACTGATTTGCTTGATCAGTGGTCATGTTTTGAGCAGCATGACACTGAAAACAGACCCAACAAGAAAACTCAGTAAGCTTCAGACTTGCTCTTGGACATCAGCTGAACGTGAAGTGTTTGTAGAGGAAACCTTCTTCTAAAATTGCCTTAGCTTAGATCCATCTTGTATGGATGGGTTGGAATGTTGTCTCTGACCGCTCAGGAGGCTCTTCAGCTGTGTTTGACAGTGCTTGTGTTCCTTGAGGCGTGGATAAAAGTAATGCCGATCAAAATTCTTTTTCTTTCTTTCAGGTTGACCAGTAATGTGCAAACCAGAGTCTGTTTACCAACTACCATGTCAAAGGAAGCAAGGGAGGCTTAGAAGTGGTGTGGCTGAAAAAAATAAGTATTTTGGTAAGTCATCAAAAGTGCTTAACCTTAAGAGGTTGAGAAAGTGATCTTTCACTTGAACAGATTTATTGTTTGCTCCTTTGTAGTTAAAGGACCCAGGAGCATTTAGTTGTGTTACTATAGCTAACAATATTGCTTGATTTTTATTAAGTCTTGCTAAGGTGTTTAAATGGGATTGAGAGATCAAACAATTTCCCTTCACACCAGCAGCAGTCAGTTCCGATCTGTGTTTTTACATGCCTACATTAAGGTATGTTACACAGTGTCTGTGAAGGTGATTAAAATAAAAGTCTGCGTAGCTTGTTTGTCACTGGAAATTAGGGGACGGCTATGGTCAGGAGTCTGTGATGATATAAAATAATTCTCTCTTCAGAAATTGTTCTGTAGCTGTATATGAAATTCACCTTGGGGTCATAGCTCTGTGTGTTCATATGCAGCCTGGCTTGAGTAGGGTATATACAATCATATGATCTCAAGAGACCTCCAAAGGTCATCCAGTCCAACCCCCCTGCGGTCAGCGTCCTCCAGTACAGCAGGTTGCTCACAGTCTTCTCCAGCCTGACCACAAATATCTCCAGGGATGAGACCTCAACTACCTCTGTGGGCAATCTGTTGCAGTGTTCCAACACCCTGGTGCTAAAGAACTTGTTCCTCACATCCAATCTAAATCTGCTTTGCTCTCGTTTCAAACCATTGCCCTTGTCCTCTCACTGCAGCCCTTCACAAACAGTCCCCCTGCAGCCTTCTTGGAGCCCACTTCAGCTACCGTCAGGCTGCTCTTAGGTCTGCCTGGAGCCTTCTCTTCTCCAGGCTGAACAGCTCATCTCCCTCAGTGTGTCCTTGTAGCAGATCTGCCTCCAGCCCCTGATCATTTTGGGAGTGCTGCAGGTTCCCTTGCATCAGTCACAGACAAGAGACTGCCAAGCCTGACCACCGAAGTTGTAAAAGCCTGTCAAGGAGTGCTTATGTTCCTTCGTATTGCAGCTTATCAGAACAGATTCCAGGAGGGAAAAAGTTAAGGAAGAATTCCTGTGAAATGCAGAATTACAGTAGTTTTTTAAAAAAAAAACATTAGTTTTTTTTTAGTTCTGACTAAACAAGGAAGGAAACAAAAGCATTGAAATGCCCCCTCTAAGGCAGCTACTTTCTCTCTGCTGCCTTCTTTCCTCTAAGTCCCAATACCCTAGGGACAGTTTCCTCCTTGAGCCAGGACCGTGACCTTAAAAATAGCCAACTCCAAAGTAAACACAGAAAGGACCTGCTTCAGTTGTTTCAAATACAGGGTAAAGAACCATAAGTACCTTCAGGCTAAAGCTGAAATTCATAATTTTTGGAGCTGCAGCAAAGGACTTTTGTGCCTTTGATAGTGTTAATTAATTCGTGTTCAGCTGCACACCTGCCTCTCTCTCCAGGGACACTTGTTACAAGTTAAGATGCCATTTGCAAGTGATTTGTCACTGCTTTGCACACTCTTTCAGAGTTTTTAGAGGGGACACTTAAACTTTAGACAAGGGCCAGGTGGGACACCAAACACTAATGGACATGACGATGCCAAGGCTGTTTTCATGGTGTTGTGATGAAATCATTTTTCGTTGCTGGTGGGCATTGCAGCTGCCTGTAGCCAGCTGGAAGAGCAGATGATTTATCAGACACTGAGCTTGTCCTGTCACTTGTGCTTCTGATTTTAAGACTGCATTCTTAGATTCAGTTGCGTGAAGTAGGAGGTGGTCCGGACTGGACCTCCCTTCTGCATTAAGGCCATTGCATAACCCCATACATAGCTTCTGTCATATTGCCATCGGTGCCACTGCTGGCTTCAAATTTGTCTGCAGCTGGACCTCCATTTGTAGTTTTTAGAAAAGCTTTTTCCAGGAAGAGAACTTGGCATGAAACAGGTTTGATAGAGGTGAGGAAGCGAGGACCAACCTGTTACATTAACAGAAGACTTTTGTCCATCTTTCAAAGCGGTTACTAACAGCTGTACTCCACATTTTGAGGGACCCTTGGTCACATAAAACCCTGTAAAGCCAGAAGGACAGGGGGAAAGGACATCCAAGTCTGCAGGTTAAACCCCCTCTGCCTTGCAAGTATTACTGCCAGGTTGGATGAGGCATTGTGTGGCCAAGTCCAGTTGAGAGATGTCCCTGTCTGTGGTGGGAAGGTTAGAGTAGATGAGCTCTGAGGTCCCTTCCAACCTAAGCCATTCTATGATACTTTCAGAGTCTGGCCAATACCCTTGTATGGAAAAGTTAGTCAGGCCTTGCATCTTACTGGGTGAAAGTGTCTTCTGATCTTGCTTAGGAGGGTTTAAAATGGTTCAGCTTCAGAAGTAACAATCTACTGAGTCTTAACCTGGGACTGTCTAGTCTGGAGAGGAGAAGGCTGAAAGGAGATCTGATCAATGTCTATAAATATCTGAGGGGTGAGTGTCAAGATGGAGGTGCCAGACTCTTTGTACTGGTGCCCAGTGACAAGACAAGGAACAACAGGTGCAAGCTGGGACGCAGGAGGTTCCACCTCAACACCTTTGTGGTGAGGGTGATGGAGCCCTGGAGCAGACTGCCCAGAGAGGTTGTGGAGTCTCCTTCTCTGGAGACTCTCAAAATCCACCTGAATGCATTCCTGTGTGTCCTGCTCTGGCAGGGGTGTTGAACTGGATAATCTCTGGAAGTCTCTTTCAATCCCTAACATTTTGTGGTTCTGTGATTTCAAACCCTCCTCACTGAATCAGGTCCCAAGCAGGCCTGCACTGACAAAATGCAGATACTCCTTCTAAGGGTTGAGCTCGTGTTTCGGGGAGGAGTTTTCTACCTCTTCCTGCATGAATATCCCAGTGACATCAGTGTGGTGTAACAAATATTCAGACACTTGAGTATTTCCCCCTGAATATAGTCTCAAATTCTTCACTTATCTTGGTCTTTAGGTGTAGAGGAAAGAAGAACAGCTCTAAAATTATCAGGGGCAATAATAAAAGGAGGTTTTCTGTAGCTTTCCATCTAAAGATACAGCCAGGGTTTGGGAAGGCTTTTTTTCACCATTACGTTGGCCTTATCCACAGGGAACTCATTTTGAAATTAAATATACCAAAACAGTTACGATTTATGAAGAGGGTGAAAAAAATGAAGGCCCTACCAAATATCTCCTGTTTGATCTGTTGATCCCTGTGAAAATACTGACAAAAGGCTGAAGAATAGCCTTCTTTTAGCTTGCTATTGTTGGCTTGCTTTAATGCTTTCTTATTAAGGGCAAACCTCAATTAAGATGTGAGATTGTCGTGAAGGAATAAAAGATGGGAACTTTGAATATAAACAGTGATTCTAAACTGGGTAATCTGTGATTGCTTCTCAGAATCATAGACTCCTAGAGTGGCTCAGGCTGGAAAGGACCTCAGAGATCATCTGCTCCAACCTCCCCACCATGGGCAGGGACACCTCTCAACTAGACCTGATCCAATCTAGACCTACTGTCTCTCAGCTTCAAACCATTCCCCCTTGTCCTGTCTCTAGACACCCTTATGAAACGTCCTTTTGCAGCCTTCCTGGAGGATCCTTTCAGGTATTGGGAGGATCCCTTAATATCCTCATAGCAGAGGTGTTCCAGCCCTTGGATCATCTTTCTGGCTTTCCTCTGGACTCTCTCCAACAGCTCTGTGTCCTTCTAATGCTGGGACACCAAAACCAGAGGCAGTATTGGAGGTGGGATCTCAGCAGAGCAGGCTAAAGGAGTTGTGGCCTAAGTGTAGGACCCAGCACTTGGCCTTGTTGTAGCCCATATGATTGGCCTCAGCCCATCATTCCAGCCTGTGCAGATGACTCTGAAGAGCCCTCCTGACCTCCAGCAGATCTGCGTTCCCACTTAACCTGGCGTAGTCTGCAAACTTGCAGGTCAGAAATCATTGATATCATTGATCCTGGTCAGGATCTTTGATAAAAATTTTCAACAGGGCTGGCCTCAGCACTGAGGCCACCACCATCACTCTCTGGGCCCAACCATCCAACCGGTGTTTGATCAAATCACCCTGCTATAGTCCAAGCACTGTTTTTCAGTGAATTCACTGTCAAGCAAGTAAGAACTAGATTGAAGCCCGTGCCAGAACTGCATCTTAGCAGATCCAGCTTCTGTCTGGGGGTCCAAGGTGCTGGCAGTAGAGAGAAGCATGGTCAGCTTCAGGGGCAGGTAAGCCAGTCCTTTGTGAACACCGTGCTGCAGTGGCTGCACTGCTGCTGCTATTACCTGTGCTCATTAGTTTGAAGTTTAAGTATTGTAATCCCTGATGTTGCAGAGGAGGCAAACTTGAAGCTGCCTGTTGCCACTTCACAGAGAGACAGATGTTACAGCCCAGAATTCCTAAAAGAAGTTGCTATTTTGAACTCTTTATTCCATTAAATTCCCAGTGAATTAGCATTAATAATGAAACTTAATTGTTTTGTTATCATTGTAGTGTCTGAGGAAAGCCATTGGCCAGTGTCACATGAACAGGAATGTCTGTTGGGATATTTCATCTCCCTTGATGCTGTGTGATTGTTCCCTTTGTGCAGTTTCTGTTAACTTTTAGTGGTCTGGATAACTTTGTGGAATAGGTAGAAGTCACTCCAGTCCTGCACAAAGGACACGCAGGTACCTATCTAGAGAATGCCAATGAGCAGGGAAAATTTAGAGAGCTAACATCTCACCCCAGTGAACCAAGACAGTCACTTTTTCCTTCCCAGAATTTCCCCCCAGGCTGTGGCCATTTGTGCTGACCATGCCTCTGTAACAAAGAATTGCTACTTACACTGCAAGGACCTGTTCCTGTACAATTCCCTTCCTTTAGGCACTCTGCGTAGTATTGTTTGCAAGCTGTTTGCTCAGATGTGCAGCATATTCCTTGGCACTTCATGAGACTTTGATCTCCACCTCTCATCAGATTCTAACTGATGCTTTAGTCTCAATAGGTGTAGAGCTTTTGGCACTCCTTGCAGTTGTATCCTTGCAGTACTTGCATTGTGCTACACTTGTTTTATTGCAGTCTGCTTGAGAGATGCAGGTTTGCCCTGGGGACACAGAAGGAAGTTACGGACCTAGGAGGTACTAGTAATAAAGTTTTAAATCACAAGTGTCTCAGAATCCTAGAGTGGCTCAGCTTGGAAGTGACCTCATAGATTATCTACTCCAAAGTCCCTGTCATGGGCAGGGACACCTCTCAACTAGACTCAGTTGCTGAAGGCTGCATCCAGCCTGGCCTTCAGCATGCCCAGAGAGGAAACAGCCACAACCTCCCTGGGCGACCAATTCCAGAGTAGTTTTCTTCCCACAGTCAGGCCTACCAGCTAGCTCTCATCTGTTGCAAAGAGGTGGAGTTTCAAAAGAAGCTTCTCCAGGTAGCTGGTTCAGCTCAGAGAAGGGTCATGTGCACTCTGAGAAGCCCAACCTAACTCAGGCTTTTGAAGGCCAGATATTTCTTCTCATGTGCACTCTGAGAAGGGTCATGTGCACTCTGAGAAACCCATCTCAGGCTTTTGAAGGCCAGATATTTCTTCTCATTCAGCTGCCCATTTGATGACTTGGTTCATTGAATATCAAGTAGCAGCATCACAGTGAGGTTTAAGCCTTCAGAAGAAGAGAGGGAACAGATGCATTGCTTTAGCCTAACCTCTTGCAGCATTACTGTAGCTGTGCAATACCAGTATTTTCATCACACCCTTGTAACCCTGGCTTATTGGTTTAAGTTCTGCATGACAAGTCCCTCAAAATCAGAGCTGCATTAAAATTGGAGAAGGACTTTTCATAAGGGTGACAAAGGGGAATGGTTTGAAGCTGAGGGAGAGCAGGGTTAGACTGGATCTTATGAAGAAGTTCTTCATTATGACTGTGTGAGACTGGGATAGGTTAGCCAGGGAGGTTGTGGCTGCCTCCTGCCTGGGGGTGTTGAAGGCCAGGCTGGATGAGGCCTTGAGCAGCAGGGTCCAGCTGAGAGGTGTCCCTACCTATGGCAGACAGGCTAAAGTAGATCACAGAATCACCGAGGCTGGAAGACCTCTGAGATCATCAAGTCCAGCCTATAACCTAACACCACACCATGGCTAAACCATGCCACCAAGTGCCACATCCAATCTTTTCTTAAAGACCTCTAGGGATGGTGATTCCACCACTTGCCTGGGCAGTCCATTCCAGTGCCCAATCACCCTTTCCATGAGGAAGTGCTTCTTAATATCCAGCCTAAACCTCCCCTGGCGCAGCTTCAGACCATGCCCTCTTGTCCTGTCACAAGCTGCCTGGGAGAAGAGCCTCACCCCCACCTGACTACAATGTCCCTTCAGGTCGTTGTAGAGAGTGATAAGGTCCCTTCTAAGTGTCCTCTTCTCCAGGCTGAACAACACCAGCCTCTCCTCATCAGACTTTCCCTCCAGCCCCCTCCCTAATCCCATCGCTCTCCTCCAGCACCTCAGTATCCTTCTTGAAGTGAGAGGCCGAGAGCTGCACGCAGTGCCTCACCAGTGCCGAGTGCAGGGTCAGAATTACATCCCCCGTCTTGCTGACCACACTATTCCTGATGCAGGCCCAGATGCCACCAACTTTCCGTGCCACCTGGGCTGGCTTGAATCTCTGACGTCCCTTCCTATTTGAGCCATTCTAGGATTCTAAGAAATTATTTTCTTTCCATTATGTAATTCCAGAGTGGTTTTTCACCCTGCATCCCCCTTTCAAGCCAAGCATTAGCCTAGCTGCTTTGCTCATTTTCTGTCATTAAGAAATGTAAACAAAAATCTCTCCTCAGTCAGTTTTTGTTTAGAGAGGGGGGTCAAATGTTGCAGGTTTATGGATTTGTTTGTTTGTTTGTTTGTTTCCCCCCTTTGGGAGCAATATCAAAACGTTTTTAACTCTCTAAACCTAAAACTTGGCAGGTACCTAAATTTTTAATGAGCACCACATGCAAATTTGCATCTTTGCTTCTTAGGACCCATCAGTTGCTAATATTTCTAGGAGCAATCCAGTGGGCAAACACTGGAAGAATAAAATTAAGGGATGTGCTTATCAACCCTGGGGGCTTTTCGCAGTTATCAGCTGTGTTTATTTATTTTGTTCTGCTTTTTCTGTCCCTAGCTTGTGGCACATTAGACAGTTAAATTTGGATGCAGAGTTAGCAGCAGAGATATGGTGGTGGGCTCCATTCTTTAAATGTTGGTTTGCAAGTGCATTAAAAGGCCTGCAGAGGACTGTTTGGTTCCTGGAGCTGTAATGGAAAACATTAATGTGTGGACTTCCAAGGGAAGAATGTGGTTAAGATTATAGCCACTGAGTCACTGTCAATGGGTGGTCTCGAGTCCATATGGCACACAGTAGATAGGAGCACAGAAGAGGCTTTGCTCACATAGGTGACAAGCTGCACTCCTTAGTGAAAGTGCCTGGAAAGGCCAGCCCTTGGCTCTGTTTTGCCTGCGTGGTGGTGAAATGCTGTCAGGTCGCTTGTCAGTGAGGCTTTGTTTTAACTATGTTGCAAAATAAGGTAAAGGATTTGCTTGGAAGCTGAGGCACGGTGGTGCTGCATGCTCCTTTGGGCTCCTCAGATGGCTTCTTTTCGTTTACCACATTTGCATTGTGCTCTCAGGCTGTTAATGAGACAGTTACAAAATGTCTGCCTCTCCCTGACCGCCATTTTGTGGCCTGATTGTTGGCTAATGAAGGCTGTGAGAAACAGAAAATAAACAGCGTGGCACGGGGAACTTTCCAAAGGAGCACAAAATCTGCATGTTTTATTTAGACACTTAATTGTTGCTGACTGGCTGCATTTAAACAACCGACTTTACAGTGCCTGGAAGAAACCCAGCTCCCGAATCTGAAGAGCTGACCTTGGGTAGGTGCCATCAACTGTTCTTTTCTGTTGGCACAAACATGCTGCTGGCAGGGGCTCCCCGTGGCTGCAGTCGCTCACCCAGCTCCGAGTCAGAACCTGCTCATGCTGTACTAGTCCCACCAGATTTATTTTGTCCAAATGTTATTTGCAGCCTCTTTGATAATCAAGATTTTGTCTAGAATATAAAGGTGTTTAAAAGTGAGAACCTTCAAAGCAGCTTCTCCTGTAGAGCAAAGCAAAATGTTCAGTAAAAAAGGTAGGGAAGCTGCAAGTCAGCTGAAATTAAATGGAAAATACACATTGGGAACTGAAAGAACACTGAGGAGTTGTTACTGTGGCCCTGTCATAAGAAGGCCTCAGAGCTGTTGGAGTGAGTCCAGAGGAGGCCAGAAAGGTGGTCCAAAGGCTTCCGTTCCCGTGGAACCTCCTCTGCTCCAGCCTGGCCCCATTGCCCCTTGCCCTGTGATTGGACATCCCTGAGCAGAGCCTGGCTCTGTCCTCCTGACACTGCCCTGCACATATTTATCCACATGAATGAGGGCAGCCTTCAGGCTCCTCTGCTCCAAGCCCCAGCTCTGTCAGCCTGTCCTCACAGGGAGATGTTCCACTGCCTTCAGCAGCTTTGTAGCTCTGTGCTGGATTCTTTCAAGCAGTTCCCTGATGTCTTTCCTGAACTGAGTGTCACAGACTTGGACACAATATTCCAGATATGGCCTCAGCAGGGCACACCCCTAACATTCTGTGATTTTTAACACAACTCGAATACAGAATTATCAGAGCAGTATTCCAGCAAGTAGCCAACTACAGTAAGACTGTCTCTCTCTGGTATCTGTATTTCACTTCCTCATGAATTTGCTCCTGAGTGAACTTTTTGTTTTGTCATTCATTTCCTGAGACCAGTTCTCACTCCTTGTATTGATCAAAGGCTTTGGGCTTTTTGAAGGCTCAGCATGAAGTGGTGATGTTGTCATTCATCTAACTGCTACAACCATCACATTAGACCAGAAATGCCCCAAATTATCTCATCTGAAAGGCAAATTAAGTTCAAACCGTGTTGTTCCCCCAAAAATAAATAAAGGATGAAGTTCTCAAAGAGAACATCCAGCCCAACTGTTGACTCAGGACTCTTCAGTCAACACTAAACCATGTCCCTAAGCTACCAGGTCCACAGAGCACTTGAACACTCCCAGGGTGGTGACTCCAACACTCCTGGGCAGATCATTCCAGTGTTTGAGAGCCCTTTCAGTGAAGAAATATTTCCTGATATCCAGCCTGAGCCTCCCATAGTGCAGCTTTCCTGTGGTCCTGCCACTTGCCACCAAGCGGAAGAGGCTGCCCCCTCCTTGTTCCAACCTCCCTTCAGGTAGCTGGAGAGATCAACAAGGTCTCCCCTCAGCCTCCTCTTCTTCATACTGAACACCCCCAGCTCCCTCAGATGCTCCTCACAGCCCAGGTGCTCCAGGCCCTTCTCCAGCCTCACTGCTCTTCTCTGGACACACTCCAGCCCCTCAACGTCCTTCTTGGAATGAGGGGCTCAAAACTGAACACAACACTCAAGGTGTGGCCTCACCCATGCTGAGCACAGAGCATGATCACCTCCTGTCCCTGCTGGCCACAGTGTTTCTAATCCAAGCCAGGATGCCATTGGCTTTCTTGGCCACCTGGGCACACACCGCTGGCTCATGTTTAGTTGTCTGTCAACCAATACCCTCAGGTTGTAGCTTTTCAACCACACACCCCCAAGCTTACCATAGGGTTGTTGTGACCCAGATGCAGGACCTGGTACTTGGCCTTGTTAAACTTCATACAATTAACATGGGCCCATAGGTCTAACCTGTCCAGATCCTACTGTAAAGCTTCCCTACCCTTCAGCAAATCAACAGAGCCACTCAGCTTGGTGTCATCTGCAAACTTACTGAGGTTCCTTGAGGGATTATTAAGAGTTTTTCCACTAATTCAGACTAAACCCTTTGGGACTACAAGGCAGCCTTGTGAAGGCATTTCCTAGCCTTATGCATTCCTAAGTGTAATAGCCTATTTGGGTGAGTTTATGTCTAAATACATCCTTCCTAGAGACAGTTGCCTCAGCAAGCAGAGTACAAACACTCATGCCAAGGCTTCTTTCAAATGTTTACTGCTTTGATAGGTCATATCTTAGGCAGTACCTCCAAGGAATTACTATTTTTTTCCCAAGTAGAAATAAGGAGAGCTTATATTTCATGTCTGTCTGGTCTGCTAAGTCACTTCCCATCGCACGTTTCTTTCTAGCAGGCAGCAAGTGTGCTCTCCTGCTTCATTGAGATGCATTTGCACTGCTGACATCTGGAAAGCAGCCATATGGGGTTCCACACATAGTTTTTGGAAGCACCATTTGCTGGTAGAATGATCCAGAGCAGACACCTCTTTCAGCAGAGCTTTATTGCCATCTATTTTTAGCTGAACTCTCGTACATCAGGTTACTCTGTGTGAGCCACAAGAACATGGCTTGCAGGCAGATGCTCCAAGAAGAAAGGAAGACTTCTCTGTGTGGTAGTTAAAAGAGGCTGGGCGTGAGTGGTGAGTTATTTGCACGTACCCTCTGTGACCTGTCTCTGTCTCGTTAGTGTGATGTCACAAACTCTAATCACAAAAAGTGAAAGTGGGGCTTGGCAGTGTTCTTTCTGTTGTCCTCATGGCAGTGTGTAATGAACTTTGGAGGACAGCGCTGGCCAGAATACCACAGTTGTAAATTAGCAGCCGTGATGTTCTCCAGCACCACAGTGTGCATATGAACAATGCATCTGACCAGTGAAGAGGTTTGTAACTCTCCTTTGGCATTTCTCAACTGAGCTCTGCAGCTTTCCAGTAATTCTGGGTGGAGATGTTGACTGTTGTTTTGCCCACAACATGGGAAAGGCCTAAAGTGAGGGCAGCAGAGAGAATGAACACCTGAAGATTCCCTGCAGAATTTGCAGTCAGGGTTCCTGTACAGAGCTGTCTTTCTCAGAAGTTTGCAGCTTAATTTTAGTGATGTTGAGACTCGTGGTTTTGTTACTTACTGCACATTGTATGTCAGACACATGTATAACTATGTATGATTTTAATTTATCATACCTCAATACCTATGGCAGAAATGGAAGACTTAACAGGCTTTTTAGTAGATGATGAGCCAACAGTGTGAGCATGCAGCCTGGAAGGCCAGTGGCATCCTGGACTGCATCAAAAGCAGCATGGCCAGCAGATGGAGGGAGGGGATTCTGCCATTTTGCTCTGCTCTGGTGAGACCTCACCTGCAGTGCTATGTCCAGCTCTGGAGCCCTCAACACAGGAAGGACATGGACCTGATGCAGCAGTTCCAGAGGAGCACCACAAAGATGATCAGAGGGCTGCAGCAGCTGTGCTACAAGGACAGGCTGAGGGAGCTGGGTTTGTTCAGCCTGTAGGAGAAGGCTCCAGGCAGACCTAAGAGCAGCAGCCTTCCAGTGCCTGAAGGGGGCCACAAAGACTGCAGAGGGACTGTTTGCAAAGGCCTGCAGTGACAGGATGAGGGCAGTGGTTTTAAATGAGGTAAGAGCAGATTTAAATTAGATGTTAGGAACAAGTTCTTTAGCATGAGGGTGGTGGAACAACAGCAACAAGTTGCCCAGGGAGGCAGCTGAGGCCCTGTCACTGGAGATATTCAAAGTCAGGCTCGCCAAGACTCTGAGCAACTTGCTGTAGTGGATGATGTCCCTGCAGACTGCAGTGGGGTTGGACTAGAAGACCTTTGGAGGTCCCCCCCAACCCAACTGATTCCATGATGCTGTGTTGTTAGTGTGTGTTTTAGAATTTGTCCTACAGTTGCTTGTTTGAATGGTAGAGGCCAGACTGTGCACATCAAGCTTCTAAGTATTTTCTGAGCCATTTCTGATAAGATGGTGAATGTAGGAAGGGTCTGGCTCTCAATAATTCAGTTTGTATTTGATAGATATTTGCCACACAGTTTTAAGCTCCAAAACCCATAAAAACCTCCAGGAAAGAGCTCTGTTTCTTTCATGAAGGTTCTTGAGCTCATTTTGTAATTGATTTTTATTTCATTTTAATTTTTAATTAAATGCTTTCCCCTCTGAATGGTAGATTTCAAGTTGTACAAGAAGTTTGCAAGCAAATAGTTTGCACAGTGTGGGACACTCAAAAGGACAACAGATCAGCAGTGGCTAGGAATGTAAGCTGGTGCCAGGTGAGTAGCCAGCTTTCTTTCCTTGCCCATAGCTAATGTCAAAGGGTCAGAAGTGCTCAGATTTGCTTTATAAAACAAACTGAGTGTGGCAGTGTGCATGTTTGCAGAACTGAAAAGGCTTGCTCACATTCATCATCAACTGTGAGGATGACTTTTGACTTGGATATTTAGATACATACACACATTGTTTATTTTGTACTTGGATATTCTTTTATCTGATGACTGCTTCTTGACAGTACTTTCCCTGAGTCATTCATTTAAAAGATCTCACTTCAAGCAAACACCACTTTTTACAGATCATTACTATTCTTTTTCCCTTTGATATTAGACACCTGTTAGCATGTAGCAAGAGGCTTTTTTGCCTTCTGCTTCACCAGGTCCCTGTTACAATAATGTACAAGTTGAGGAGATACACTTAAGATCTAGTTTGGTATCCAGATAGAGCTGTAAGCCTTTAATTGCATGCTGCAGCAGTCTTCCTACCTGTGGTGAACAAGTTTGGTGGGCACTGGTGTGATGAGAGAAAGGGGGTATGCATCAGTGCTGTGTTCTCGTATGTTTTGTTACACCAACCCTGTGGCTCATGTTCCTATCTCACTCTAAATACTGCAAAATATGTTGTCTGCTGACTTAATCATCCAACATGCAGTGGGGGCAGTTGAAGTCATGGCAGTTGAGCAAGTCAAGAGGAGGGTCACAAAGATGATATAAGGGCTGGAGCACCTCTGCAGTGAGGATAGGCTGAGGAAGCTGGGTTGTTCAATCTGGAGAAGAGAAGGCTTCAAGAAGACCTTAATACTGCCTTCCAGTCCCTGCAGGCATCCTCCAGGATGGCTTCCAAGCGACGTTTTGGGTGTCTAGATGCAGGACAAGGGGGAATCGTTTCAACTGAGGGAGAGCAGGGTTAGACTGGATCTTAGGAAGAAGTTCTTCAGTGTGAGGGTGGTGAGACTGGTATAGGCTTCCCAGGGAGGTTGCAGATGGCTGCTGCCTGGGGGTGTTGAAGGCCAGGTTGGATGAAACCTTGAGCATCTGAGTCTAGTTGAGAGGTGTCCCTGCTGTAGTAGTTTAAGGATATTTGGGGAGATAATTTTTTCAAACTATCCACACCTGCCCATAGTGGGGAGGTTGAAGTAGATGATCTCTGAGGTCCCTTCCAGTCTAAGTCATTCCAGGATTCTGTGATCCTCTCTACTTCAGTACTTGATGGTAGGTCATGTTTACATACCATTTTTCATGCATGAATTACCAAGTAGGTGAGTGTTAGAATTGTTACTCAGAGCGCAGATGATTCACTATTGATAGAAGGTGGTGTTCCTTTTTGAGAGCAATGAGCTTACTTGGAGTGTTCAGTGTTACCATTGTCTTTCCAATGACAATGATTCGGGGGTTGTTTTCTTTTTTAGCAACTAAGGATCATTCCAGCAAAACCCTTTGGTAATCCACCACCAAACTTTGCAAGTTTCTGGTTTTCTACTGGCCAAACCTGTTGTATAGAGAGGAGCAACATGAGCTAGCAATGGTCGCTGGCAGCCCAGAAAGCAGCTGTGTGCTGGGCTGCTGCATCCAAAGCAGAGAGCACAGCAGGACAGGGAGGGGATTCTGCACCTCTGTGAGACCCCACCTGCAGCACTGCCTCCAGTTCTGGTGTCCCAGCATAAGAAAGACATGGAATTGCTGGAGTGGGTCCAAAGGAGGCCACAAACATGATCAGAGGACTGGATAACCTCCCCTGTGGGGACAGGCTGAGAGAGCTGGGGCTGTTCAGCCTGGAGAAGGCTCTGGGGAGACCTTAGAGCAGCCTTCCAGTACCTGAAGGGGACTACAGGAGAGCTGGGAAGGGGCTTTTTACAGGGGCTTGTAGTGATAGGAGCGGGACAATGGCTTTGAGTTGAAAGAGGGGCAATTGAGACTAGATTAGGAAGAAATTCTTTACAGTGATGGTGGTGAGTCACTGGAATAGGTTGTCCATGGACATTGCGGGTGTTTCCTCCCTGGAGGTGTTCAAGGCCAGGTTGGATGAGGCCTTGAGCAACCTGGTCTAGTGGGAGGTGTCCCTGTCCATGGCAGGGGGATTGGAACTGGATGATCTTTAAAGTCTCTTCCAACCTAAACCATTCCATGAATGTGTCAATCACCTGTCTTTGGAGTAGGCAGATTAGCATCCTGTAAAGAGCAAAAGACTGAGATTCATGACAGAGTTTTGTGCTGAATGGTAGTATTGGCAAATTCTCATTTACATGAAAAATTTGTTGTGAAAGGGTTTTTTTTACACTTTTAATGAAAATATTGTACATTGGACAGGGAAATGTGGACAAGGAAAGTACTTAAATGCTAGCAGGGAAAGTGAAGGGTTTAGATCTCCTAGGTGTTGTGTGTTTCAATATTCAGCTTTGATGTATATATTGTGGACTCTGTGATAGCTTTTTTGCTTCTCCTTGCTTGTGCATTTTACAGGTTCTGATGTTGTGGCCTGACTGAATTACTCGATGTTGAGAGCATTGTTAATTTTCTGGCTCATTTTCACATGGAGATCATCTTTTATTTCCCCTCTCCCTATTTATTCTTGATTCAATTGTTAGTAAGGTTTACTGAGCAAAAACACTGGCTGTATTATGGGAAGAAATCTAATCAAGGCAGCACCAAGGGACAGTCCTTCAGAGTCTTCCCTAGTGGCTGTGAGCCAGACTGGAGGTTACTACGAGGTTACTCTGTCTGACTTGAACCAAAATACCCCTCTACTTTTGAAAAGATTGCTGGCAGCCCTGTGTATGTGTAACAGAAGCCTCATTAATATGAGCTCCCAACATACTTACACCTGTTGTACTAGCCCCCAGCACAGGGCCTGTGTTTCCTATTTTAAACACTTTGCATGTCTGGCTGCATTCCCTTCTGTCTGCAGTTGCTGTAGCGTGGTTCTGCAGAGCAGCTCCTATGCAATCCCTCCAGGGAATGCAGAAGGCTAAATAAAGTGATGGCAGATGTCAGGGGGCTTTGCCAAAGGCTCTTTTTCAAGTTAGATGGTTTGAAAGGTTCATTGGCTGATCCAGACTCATGGATACAGCAGGAATCTCATTTTAGTCACAGCTTTTAAGTGTTTCTTTCTGTGATGCCCACTCCTTTCTCAGGTATTGGTGCAGAGAATTTCACTGAATTGTGTGGGAAATCCTTTATTGGCAAAACCCTCATCCCACAACCCAGACCTCCTGTTCATGGGTAGAGTTAACTCCTCTGAGAGTCGAAGCACTTGAAAAGTACAGCACTTCCTGAGGGCTTTTACCTGGCATGGCTCTGAGTTCAAATAAGTCATTCAACAGCAAAACGACTCAAAGGTAAACTTCTCTGTGTTTAGCACATTGCAGAATATAGATTTACCTCAAAAGTTCTAGATCACAGTATCACAGAATCACAGAATGTTAGGGGTTGGAAGGGACCTCCAGAAATCATCCAGTCCAACCGCCTGCCAGAGCAGGATCACCCAGGACAGGTCACACAGACAAACATCCAGGTGGGTTTTGAAAGTCTCCAGAGAAGGAGACTCCACAGCCTCTCTGGCCAGCCTGCTCCAAGGCTCTGACACCCCCACAGTGGAAATGCTTTTCCTCAAAAGCTTTTCCTCATCTTTGTTAAAACCAAGAAAAGGATCAAGAGCAGTATCACATATGACTGCTGATTTAGCAAAACCTTATCATAGCCACTGAGCTATGTACTTGCTGCTTGCCTAGCTTGGTCATAAAATCCTAGAATGACTTAAGTTGGAAGGGACTTCAGAGCTCATCTACTGTAGCCTCCCCACCATGGACAGGGACACCTCTCAACTGGATTTGGCACCTGCTGGAGGCCTCAATGCATTGGGAATGGTGTCTGTCAGTACTTCTATGCCCTGGCCATATTTGACATACAGGGACACTGAGTTTGCTCAAGGGCAGTAAATTATTCCCCCAGCCAGGTCCAAAGATGCTGCCTAGAAATGGACAATGTATTCTTAGCTGCCACTGATCAGTCTCCAGGGACATCCTTTTGGTAGTTGGGTGGCTTCTGTTACATCATAGAATCAGAGAATGGTTTGGGTTGAAAGAGACCTCCAACAGTCAGCTAAACCAACCACCCTGCAGTCAGCAGGGACATCCTTCACTAGAGCAGGTTGCTCAGAGCCTTCTCCAACCTGACCTTGAAGATCTCCAGGAGTGGGGATTCAGCTACCTCCCTGCACAACCTGTTGCAGTGTTCCACCACCCTCATGCTAAACAGCTTGTTCTTCACATCCAATTTAAATCTGCTCTGCTCTCCTTTCGAACCATTGCCCTTTGTCATGTCACTGCAGGCCTTTGCAGACAGTCCCTCTGCAGCCTTCTTGGAGCCCCTTCAGGTACAGGCAGACTGCTCTTGTTACTGCTCTTCTATGATGAATCAAAGGTTGAGGGTTTTCTTATTAACCCGCTGGAGAAGGAATTCAAGAGCCAGCCATGAAAACACTGACATGAGTGAGTAAAGTTCTTCATGTACAAACATCTGCAGGGTTGTAGCATGCTGTAATAAAGGACTAGTCTGAACCCCATGTCTGTAAATTCTCAGCATGGCACTGTATCAACACCGACTCTTTAAGCAGATTTAAGGCAGTCTAGTTGGAAGAGTGAGTTCATCTATATCATTTCTGCCCTATCTTGTGTCTGGACTTTGTTCTGCCTATGGGTTCCCATTGGCCACATCTGACTGAGGCTAAAGATTATTTTCTTGTACGTTTTTGTACAATCCCTGTATTTTAAGGAAAAATACACGTGAGTCTTTCTTCTTTCTTAATAAACTGAGTGACAGGTTAAAATAAATTCCTTCAGCTGTTCAGAATGGTGCACAGATGTACTGGCACATTTCAGAGCAAGTTAAAGAGAGAGAGGAGTGTTATGTCATCAAAGCAGCAGCTGAGGAGGAGCTGTTCTCTGACCACTAAAGCAAAATAAAGCAGCGCTAAGATGGTGGCTTTGAGAAAAAGAAGCCAAGCCTAGTTTAGTGCTCAGATGAGATATGGAAGCAGCAACAATAGAGAGAAAAATCTTACTAAAGAAAAAATGTGGGGAAAATAGAAAGCTTACTGTGGAGTGAAAGAGCAGTGCTGAACAGGTGAGGAAAAGTAGAAAATCAGTTTGGGACATAAAAGAGGTTAAAAAGAAAACTTATAAAAGCATTACATTTGCTGTCTTCACAGAAAGAGAGATGTGGAATGAGGAGTAAATAGGCATTGGCTTGAAGACCTCTCTGATACCCAGGCATGGTAATACCAGTGCCAAGTCTTTAACTCTCCTTGTAGATGACACAAGGAGCTCTGCTGCCTTACCGTGTGTCATTCCAAGGCCAAATATCTCACAGTGGCTAACCCAAACCTAGTCTTCAGGATTCTTAAGTTACACTATCACATAATATTAGGGGTTGGAAGGGACCTCCAAAGATCATCCAGTCCACCCCACCTGCCAGAGCAGGATCACCTAGACCAGGCCACACAAGAATGCATTCAGGTGGGTTTCGAAAGTCTCTAGAGAAGGAGACTCCACAGCCTCTCTGGGCAGCCTGCTCCAGGGCTCTGACACTCTCACCATAAAGAAGTGTCTCCTCCTGTTGAGGTGGAACTTCCTGTGTTCCAGCTTACACCTGCTGTTCCTTGTGCTGTCACAGGGCACCACCAAAGGGCCTGGCACCTTCATCTTGACACCCACCCCTCAGATATTGATAGTCTTTATAGGACTTTGCTTTTAGACTTGTCAGTAAAGAGAATATTCACTTGCATTTAGGTGGAGTTTAGGTGCATGTATAGGTAATGGTTATTCCTGAGATGTGCTATGGAGAAGAAGAGAAAGCAGGTCCTAAGAGGATGGTCCAGGATACCTGGTGTTAGATATGTCTTACAGATTGCTCTGAAACACTCATTATCTACTGACAATATATATGGTTCTGTCGTATTTAGACAGGTAGAAGTGAGCTGCATACTCTCTCTTCTTATTGTAGAAATTAAGGTAATTATTTCTCTGCTTGGAGGTTGTGATGGCAGCATTCAACAGGAGTTATGAAGCATTTGCATGTTATAACAGAGTGATTTTAAATGCCTGAAAACAAGGATAATCAGAAGCAAAGGTTGAAATATTTTTATCTAGAAATTTTTCTTTAAATTGCTTGGCTGGGAGAGTAGAGGAAACTTTTGTATGTGAAGCTGTCAAGGACTGTGGCAGCTAATTTGAGCAGTCTCAGAGATGTTAAGTCATTGTGCTTCCTGCAGGGTAAAGTCATCCCTTACAAAGTGCCAGTCATGCCCCACTTACTCTTGATTAAGGCTTTCAAAAGAAGTTTGGAGTGGGACACTGTTCTTCTGCTGAAACACATTCCTTACCTGCAGGAAAGACTTTGGAAGGCTTGTATTTAATATCTGTATGACCCTGTCTCACTTTTCTCCTTAATAAAGATAACA
>VWYK01012150.1:55795-89115 GCA_013399775.1 Semnornis frantzii
TGTGCAGTTCTTTCTGTAGGACAGAGAGGAACTTCTGGTGCAGGATAATGAATGCTTCTCCTTTTGTCGTCCCTCTGAAGGTCTCTTTGATTTCCCTTGGCAAATGTCAGGTCACATACTGGCTGCTCAGATGCTAAACCTGAAGTCTAAATCATCTTCTCAAGCAACAGAAACTGTCATTTTTCTTTGCATAGCATTTTCCTGTCTTTGCTTTATGTAACTGGAAGGGTTGTTGCCATTTTCCTTAAGAGCCCTGCTCACTTGACACTCGAGATTCCTTATAAAGGTAGAGAGCGGAATAGAGAATTCTTTTAGCCTCTCCTTGGATCCGTTTCCTTTAACATGAGTTGGAAAGAGGAATGTTATGCATTTCTGAGTCACACCGTAGCAAGGTATTTTATTTTTAATATCATTAGAATTTGAAAAGGAGGATAAACCCCAGCAGAGGTGAAACCAAGTGTTAATAGACTTCAATTATAGCAAGTGGCTATTACCTTTTGATGGGATGCTATCACTGATCCTTCAAAGAAGGTGGTGGTGTGGAGAATGAGTTGAATGCTAGGGAAAGGCTGTTGATTTTTATGGACAGTGTATATTAAAAATACATCATCCTCAACCAAAGAAATTCCTGGGAATATGTCCATTGGAAGAAAATCAAAATCTGTACTACTTCTGTCTGTCTTGGGTTGTGTCTGCAAGAGTGCAGCCCTGAAGAGCTGTGTCTTAGCATAAGTAAAGCCCATACCTTGTGTTTCATTGTGCCTGATTCCTGCCCATCTTAAGGGTGGTAGTCTAGCATTAATAATCTGCTTCCTCTCTGCTTTTGCATGTCTGCAGGAAGTTATAGATACATCTTGCTGATCATAGAATCATTCAGATTGAAAAATCCCCTTGAGATCATCAGGTCCAACCATGAACCCTGCTCTACCAAGGTCACCACTAAAACATACCACTAAACACCACGTCTAAACAACCATTAAAGACATCCAGGGACGGTGACTCCACCATCTCCCTGGGCAGCCTCTTCCAATGGATCTTTTAAGTCAAACTTACCAAATTTAACCATTTCTTAGCAAAAAATGGCTGCAGAATGTGGAGTCAGTGTTTGTGAAGTTCGTGCTGGTAAGGCCTTTGACTTGCAGCTTCTGCCAAACACACCTGAGAGAGAAAAAAGAACTTTTGCAGATATTTCAGGTCATTAGCTATGCCAGTCTCACCCTAATGAGCAGTGAATTAAAGAGCTTCCAAAGATTTCTGGAAAAATAAGTTCAGGAAACTGTGTGGCATCAGACAGAATGCTGCATGGGTTAGCTCCAGTGCAAGGGATTTGGTGTGCAGAGTGCATCCATTAGAAACAAAGAATGTTTTGGGTTGGAAAAGGCCTTTAAAGATCATCTAGTTCAAATCTCCTGCCATGGGCAGGGTCACCTACCTGGTGAGACCAGGTTGCTGAAGGCCCCATCAAACCTGATTCAACTACTTCCAGACTCCAGAACCTGTGCCAGTGCCTCACCACCCTTGTGGTGAAGAATTTCTTCCTAATTGTCCAGTCTAAATCCAGCTTCTTCCAGTTTGAAGCCATCACCCCTCATGTTGCCACTCCATGCCTTAGTAAAAAGTACCTCTTTAGCTCTCTTATAGCCCTCTGCAGGTACTGGAAGGCTGCTGTAAGGTCTCCCTGGAACCTTCCCTTCTCCAGGCTGAACAACCCCAACACTCTTCAGCCTGTCTTCATAGGAGCTTTCCTCCTGAGTTAGAACTTGTACTCTAAGTGATCTAGTGATTAATCTTAATGCATCCTAGTCCAAATGTTTTAGGTACATTTTAATCAAACTAGAGAGCTTGAGGTGCAGGTTATTTTAAAACACTTTAATGAGTTTGAAGAGAATATGAAGATGTCCATACCTCTTCTTAATCTCTCAAAGCCAGGATCTTAGTTTGGTTAAGTATCCTGTTGCTGACAAAACCCATTCTTGAGTTTAGGGAAGGATCTGTGATTTCTACTTTGTAATGAGGTCCTCTATAATAATAACTTGCACAGTGAGCAGTTGAACTCAAAATAGGCACTTGTTAGAGGGGGCACTTGTGTCAGTTAGAGAAAGAGGTGAAAAGTGCCCTCCTTGTTCCCAGAAGGCTGAGCTGAAGGTCAAACTCCCTGCAGTGTCTACATTCTTACATGGGCTTCCGACTAAAGATTCTCAAGGCTGGTTTGTGGATGTAAGGAATCTCTTCTCCTCAGCTTGTAGAGGTAGGATCATAATATTTCACAGGTGTTGAAGTGAAGCACGGATGTGAGTAGTTTAAGATGTGCAGCCTCAAAAGCTGAGGCCGGATATTTGAAAGCATTCAGCACGAGTCAGCTCATCTTGTAACGTTTACAGGGAGCCCAGCAGCCACATTACAGTTGGCCTTTGAATGTCTGACTGTTTACTTTAGCATCTAAAGAAGCCAGGAGCATTGCACTTACTTTTCTGAAAACCTGACCCGAGATGATGAAAGAAATGTGTGGCACAGTTGTGAAATGATCCATCTTGCTCAGATTTCTGCATACCCAAAGGACCACTTTCCTTCCCACCTGATTCTCTGCTCTTTTCCAAAGGCTTGTTTTGCTGAGTGTTTGGAAGACAATGCAGCTTATCTGTGAACTGCTCTCATTCAGTTTTTCTCTTCTGTTTCTCTTGCTGCAAGCTGTAATAGAGGGGTCTCTAAGGCGGTACTTTCCAAAGTCCTGTAGTGCACATTAGACAGTACTGGGTCCTGAACCATGCTCTCCAAAGGCTTGCTGGATAATCCCTCTTTTGAGGTCTCAGTTATCTCAAATAACAAACTATTGGCAGGTCTCAGAAATCTGCAAGAGTAAGTCTCCCCAGTTGTGATATATCCCAGGAGATCCTTGAGTGCATTTATTGAAGAGAAGCTCCCTATGAGCCAGCAGTGCCCACATGCAACTCTGTGCTGGGCTGCATCCACAGGAGTGTGGGGGGCAGGGCAAGAGAGGGGATTCTGCCCCTTGACTCTGCTCTGCTGAGACCTCACCTCCAATCCTGGCTCCAGGTCTGATGTCCCCAGCATAAGAAGGACACAGAGCTGGTGGAGATGTCCAGAGGAGGCAAAAAAGATGATCTAAGGGCTGGAGCATCTCTGCTATGAGGACAGGCTGAGGGAGCTGGGGTTGTTCAGCCTGGAGAAGAGGAGACTTCAGAGGGATCTTAGAGCTCCCTACCAGTACCTGAAGGGATCCTCCAGGAAGGCTGCTGAGGGACTTTTCCCGAGGGTGTCTAGAGGCAGGACATGGGAGAATGGTTTGAAGCCGAGAGAGAGCAGGGTTACACTGGATCTTGGGAAGAAATTCTTCAGTGAGAGGGTGGTGAGACTCTGCGATAGGTTAGCCAGGGAGGTTGTGGCTGCCTCCTGCTTGGGGATATTGAAGGCCAGGTTGGATGAGACCTTGAGCAGCTGAGTCTTTTTGAGAGGTGTGCCTGCTTATGGTGAGGAGATTGGAGCAGAGGAGCTCTGAGGTCGCTTCCAACCTGAGCCATTCTGTGTTTCTGTGCTAATTAAAGTTTATGGCTTGAGAAATAAGTTGTCAGAGGGAATATCTCCCAATGTTCTTCTCTGAGTTTTTCTAAAGGAGAAATATTTATCATTGAGAAGCCTTTCTGATGATTGAATTCACTGTGAGTTCTGTATTTGCCAGAAGGCCTAGAGGAACACACTTGAACTTCCTGCTGGAAGAGTGCGGTCTTTAGCACCCTCAATATTAAGCTCATTTGAGCCAGGGTTCCCTGCTGATGTTACTGAAATGAACTTGGATCAATCCTGAACTGAGACTTTCATAAACTGAATTATGGGCCCCAGTGCTGGATCCTTGATAGGAGGAGAGCGAGCTTAGAAGGATTGATTTTTCTCATGCTCAGCAGTTCTTTGGCTGTTTCTCCCACTTGCTAGCAATATACAATTTAATAAAACTTCAGTTTGTAAAGTTCCCAGCAGTCTTCCTGTGTCTAAGTGGAATATTTTTAGATCATTCACAGATACTTTTTCCTCATTTTAACAAAATGCCTTTTCTTTTTTTTTTTTTTTTTCCCCTTAATAGGATTCTGGCCTCTTTCTTTTTGTTTTTTGTTTGGTTTATTTTCCCCTTAATAAGATTCTGGACTCCAAAACTAATTTAGAGGTGGAAACTTCCTTCCTTTTGTAATGATGGCACAGCTCTTGTCAGTCCTACCAGATGGGGGATACGAACCAGAAAGTACCCTGGATACTCAAGCAATGTTATTCTTTTTTCATGCTTTCTGTAAGGAGGTAGATGTTTTTTGGGGGTTTTTTTTGGCCTTAATATGGCATAGTAAGACCTGGCCTGTGTTTAGAGTAATTTTTTTTTATAAAAGTTCTTGGAGAGGTGTAGAGAATTCTCAGCATTCCTGCAAGTGTGTGAAAGGGGGAGTGCACAGGAGCAGTTTGCTGTTCATACATGAAGATTGCAGGCAGGAGGCAGAAACTAATACTGTTGCTAATATTTCTCCAGGTTTGTGTTCTAATTATATAAATTACAGCAGGGTCCACAGGTGAACTCTTGTATGTGGCCTGCAGCCTTCTGACCTCCTTCTAGAAGGTGACCTTGTGGTTTGCTAGGTTAGCTTTCCATGAGTCAGTTGTTACTGGGAGCCCACTAATGCCTCTGCACAGCACTACTGCAAGGCTTTTATGGGACCTCCCAGACGCTGTGGTGTGTACCACAAAGACCACTGGCCAGAGGAACATGCTGTCATAGTGTGAGAGGGGCTTAACCATAAAATATTTACCACTGAAAAAAACCCAAGCCAACAAACATAGCTGAAAGCAGCATTTTCCTTTAGTGCTCTTTGTATTGAGATTTTACACTGGCTGCAGAGAAAGTTCTGTACAGTGTTGGTTCTCCAAAGCAGACATCAAAGATTAACCAGTTCCTTGTCACTGCTCACTAGTGATTAGTGGAAGGTGTCCTTGCTTACTGCAGGCAGCTTGGAACTAGATGATCTTTGAGGTCCCTTCCAACCCAGACCATCCTATGATTCTGTTAACATTGCATATACTATGGATCACAGCCTTTTTAACTGTGCTGGTTAGGGGTGAGTATAGATGAAGATAAATTCACGCTGGCATTTTTGGCCCTAAAAACATTTCTGCAAATCTGGAATAGTTCCTGTTATTAAAGAACCATTTTTGGAAACCTAAGGCCCTGTTTCAGCAGCTCTAAAGTCAGTGTTTTGGATGAGTGCAGGTGCACATGTAATTATGAATTTAGAGTGGATCGGGAATCTTTAAGAACTAAAATGGCTTCAGTGCAAAGGATAATTTCTCAAAAATAATGGCTACAGAATGACTGGGTAAATTTCTGCCCTAATCTTCATAATGTAAGGGGAAAAAAAATTCACTGTGAGAATGATAGCACTGGAACAAGGCTGCCCAGTGGAGTATCCTTCCCTGGAGACATTCCAAACCCACCTGGATGTGTTCCTGTGTGACCTGCCCTGGGTGATCCTGCTCTGGCAGGGGGGTTGGACTGGATGATCTTCGGAGGTCCCTTCCAACCCCTAACACCCTGTGATTCTGGTAGTTACCAAGGCTTAGCACTATGGTTTAGTGGTGACCTTGGATTGACCTGATGATCTCGAGGGTCTTTTCCAACCTGAATGACTCTAGGATTCCATGATAATACATCAACCAAGTCGTTGGAACATTAGAAAGCAGGAAGCAGCTCTGTGACTCTGAGCACTGCTAAAGCCGCTTCGAGGACTTGGGAAGAGGTTTTTTAGTGGCACATTTCTCTGCCTCTATGTGCAGCCATTACACAACACGCAGCATGTTAGCACCAGCTCTTGTGTATCATGGCTCAGGTTCCCATGCTTTCCTGGCACGATTGATATTCATGAGACTCGTGACATTTCCCTGCATCTGCTCTGCTAACAGCTCTCCTTTGGAAGCAGCACAGGGACACGTTTTGTGTTTTGTGCGTAACTGCTCCTCATCCGCTTGTGTGATGGCTTTGTGACACCTAGTGGATAAATTGATAGTAGGGCCCATGTAGATTGCCTCAGGCCTTCTAGATTCTCTTGAAATAGATATTCTGACCTGGAAGGTCTTTTGATGTTACATACACATAGAGACCCTCGCTTTCTTAGTTGCTTCCTCTTCTTTTTTCTTACTCTTTTTGCTCATGGAATAACTTACTCATAGCCAGGTGAACAAATACCCAGCACCAGTCTAGGAGAAATTCCAAGGAGGCAGTAAATGTTTGAAACAGCATTCAATTCTGGTGTCCCCAGCATGAGAAGGACACAGAGCCGTTGGAGTGAGTCCAGAGCAGGGCCACAAAGATGATCCAAGGGCTGGAACACCTCTTCTAAGAGGATAGGCTGAGGGAACTGGAAGTTGTTCAGCATGGATAAGACTCCAGGGGGACCTTAGGGCTGCCTGCCAGTACCTGAAGGGATCCTACAGAAAGGCTGCGGAGGGACTTTTCCTGAGAGTGTCTAGAGACAGGACAAAGGGGAACATGGTTTGAAGCTGAGGGAGAGCAAAGTTAAACTGGATCTTCTCACCCAACAGATTCTAAATGCTAAAGTCTTTCAACATCCCAGAGCAGGCACAAAACAGTATCTTCTGTGATAGTAAGAAAAGATTTTAGTAGATTTTAAATAGGAGTTAAAAGGAAGTGTAAGGCACATGAATTTGGAGAGAAGAGTTGATTTTTCATATTCGAGGAATTGGAATGGAGTTGTGCAGAGGATGTGAAGAAACTGGTTTTAAAGACCCTCTTCAAGATTTTAGGTTTCAGCTTGTCAGTTTTCAGAGAAAATGTGTTGCATATTTGCACTCCCAAGAGGCTTCAGAATCAGAAAACACGATATTAAACTATGTCTTTAACACCAGCCAAGGAGGCATTCTTTTCCTGTGCCTTTCTGGTTGTTCATCCTAACAGTTCTCCTGTGACTTTCATTTATGTCGAATCAGGGCCTGTAGCAATAGCGTCATGAATAATGGACACAAAGAGGAACACACCGTCAAGCTCTGGCAAAGATCTGCTCCCTGTCTACCACCTGAAGCCCTGCTTTAAACCTGTTAATGAATGTTTAAGCAGTGAAAGCTTTAGGCTCAGGTAAAAATATGACGCTAGAGTAAATCTATAAGGAGCTCTGGTCACCTGAGAAGACAAAAGGTTGTACAGAGGGACCTCTGTGACTGGCCACCTGAGCTCCTCCATCTGTAATTCATGAGGAGTGCTCCCTGTGCCACGAGTGTCAGATCGATGTCACCACCCTGGTCACCCCACTGCACTCCAAGGGCCTTCGGTGCATGAGTACAGATAGTCAAATTGGGCTCTAGCAGTGAAAACGACAGGGTTTGGTCATTCTTGCCTCATATTTTTAGAGTGCTGCTGTTCAAACCTGGCCTGGGTACTGCACTAGGCTTTGTGTTTGGTGGGTGCTGAGGCTGGCGCAGCTGGGCTGTGTGTGAGCCTTCTTTTCAGGGTCTTTGTTTTGCCTGCAGTGCAGAGTACTCCAATTGGAAAGTAACTGATCAGAGAGGTCCACTCCTCACTGAAGGCTAAAAACAGCATCCTAGAATGCCTTGAGTTGGAAGGGACTCTTGAAGGTCATCGTCTTCTCCAGCCCCATTGCAGTGAGCAAGGACATCTTTAACTAGATCTAAAATTTAAAATAAATAATTTTTAAAATTAAAATTACTGCAATTTAAAATGAAAGCCTGATGACACAATGGGCAAAGGACAATTCTTAACCAACTACAATTATTTGCAGCAGCTGCATTTCTGCAAAACGAATTTTAGTTCCATGTAGAGGGTTAGAACATCCCTGACAAACATTCCATCTTAGTGCTTAATTGTTAAGTTAGACTTGTCCATACTGGCATATTGCAGGTCTGTTAAAAAGGAAGAAATTCCCAAGGATTTACGTGTATCTTAGAGTGAAAATTCAGTTTTCCAAACATGGAAATTTGTGGGTTGGGGTTGGAGATGGCAGTTCTGAAGAAGGTATCAGCTGAATGTTGTTTTCCCAGTCTTGTGACTGTGATTAATGTTGTTTTCCTGGTTTATGTAAGGACCTGACTTCCTGTCAGTGGTGTCAACTAGATTAGGTGTGACACTCTGTGGCACATAATAAAACGCCAAATCTAGTCGACTTTGAGGTCAAATGGTTTATTTAAGATGCTCTGCGTAGTGAAGGGGTTGTCCATCCAAAACTGCTTGAAGCCATTACTTAGAGAGTTGCCTGTGGGATGGCCAAGTGCTTAGTTAGACAGGAAGATTGTGATTCTGTTCTCTGCATCAGTGAGTGTGCCAAGTGGCATTTTATGTTTCCACAGGGCTTGAGGGGAAATGGGAAAGACACTGCTTTGAAAAGTTGAACATCACCTAGACAAGCAAAGATAGAAATGCTCAATTCAATAAGGACAAGTGCAGGGTCTTGCATCTAGGGAGGAATAAAGACAGGCACCAGTATAGGTTGGGTGCTGTCCTGCTGGAAAACAGCTCCATGGAGAAAGACCTTGGAGTGCTGGTGGACAGCAAGTTCGGCATGGGACAGCAATGTGCCCTTGTGGGCAAGAAAGCCAGTGGCATCCGGGGCTGCATCAAGAAAAGTGTGTCCAGCAGGGCTAGGGAGGTTCTTCTCCCTCTCTGCTCTGCCTCAGTGAGACCACACCTGGAATACTGTGTCCAGTTTTGGGCTCCCCAGTTCAAGGGAGACAGGGACCTACTGGAAAGAGTCCAGCAGAGAGCCATGAGGATGGCTGGAGGACTTGAGCATCTCTTTCCAGTGGTGCACAGTAATAAGACAAGGAGCAGTGAGTACAAACTGGAACATAGAAGGTTTCACCTCAACAAGAGGAAAAACTTCTTTATAGCAATGGTGCCAGAGCCCTGGAGCAGACTGCCCAGAGAGATTGTGGAGTCTTCTTCTCAGGAGCCTTTCAAGACCTACCTGGATGCATTCCTGTGTGAACTGCCCTAGGGGATCCTACCTTGGCAGGGTGGGGGGCGCCAGTGGACTGGTGTACTGGCTGATCTCTGGAGATCCCTTCCAACAGCTAAGGTTCTGTGATTCTGTGTAATTTAAGTGTTGCATTTTTTGTTCAAAGATGTTAAACAAATCCAGTTAACTTCAGCTGAGTGACACAAGTTCGAGTCTTTCAGAAAGAAGGTTCGATGTTCAACATCCTAAAATAAGTAAATATCTGAGGGGTGCTATCGATAATTCTTTTTGTTTTGTTTTGTTTTTATGTGTTTGTTTGGGGGTTTGTTTGTTTGTTTGATCACAGAGATAAATTAGGAGTGTTGAGGAAATCTTTCCTTTATATCCCTTTGAAGTACCTCTAAGAAGATAAAATAAACCTGACACATTTTCTTAGATCTTAACAAGGAGCAGTCCTTAATTTTTCACAGCTTCATCTCCTCTTGCAGACATTCATCTCCCAGGCAGTCCAGCCCCCTGGATGTTTTGCTTTTAGGCATGGTGAGGTATCAAGAGTGACCTGCAACATTTGTTTCACACAAGGCTGACCTCACAAGTGCCTGGTGGGTTTGCCACTTCCACACAGGTTTCATCTCCCCTGGACGCAGGCCTCACTGTGGTTTCTGGGCACTGGGCTCTGGTAATCGTCATTTCTACCGTGGAGAGCTCAGAAATGCAGCCCAGCGTGAGGCCCTGGCAGCCATCTTAGGCCTGGGCAGAAAGCCCAGCAGGCCACATTCCACAGCTCGGCTGGGCAGTGAGTGGAAGGGAATCATGAAAGGATAGTGCTGAAGTCCTACAGAACAAATAGCTCACGATACACAGGAACAGTTCTTGATTCCTGCTTGAGGTTGTTTCATAAAAATACATCTCCTTCAACATTTACTTAAGAACACGAGGGCAGCGTTTGTGGCAGCCAGGGAAGAGGCCTGGGTTTGTTTCTCTCCTTGTGGAAGCTTTGAAAGATTCCAAGTGCTTCCATTTTCTCTTGAACAACAGTTATTAGGGCTTGTTAGCATCCAGAGTACTACCTAAGCAAACCTCACGAGTGAAAGCAATAACAGAAATGTTGTCAGTGGGAGTACTGCAGTCTGTGGGAGAAGGCCTGATCCCACATCGAAGGAAAACAGACATCTTCTGATAGAAAACTCTCTTTTTCCTGATGCATTCAGATTTGAAGCATTTAACTCTCAAGGTATTTGACACTAGTAAGCTTCAGAAATTCCTAACATCCTTGTATGGAACACGCCTGTGATGGTGCAGAACACCTCTGATGTACCCAGCCCCAGCTCTTTGTCTTTGCTGCTAATCAGATCTAGTGTGTCCAGCAGGGATAGGGAGGTTCTGTCTCTGCCCTGGTGAGACCACAGCTGGAATACTGTGTCCAGTTTCCCCCCCCTCCCCCCCAGTTCAAGAGAGACAGTGACCTACTGGAGAGAGTTCAGTGGAGAACTATGAGGATGACTGTGGGACTTGAACATCTCTGCTGTGAAGAAAGACTGGGAGACCTGGGGCTGTTTGGTCTGTAGAGGAGAAGGCTGAGAGGGGGCCTTATCAATGTCTATCAATATCTGAGGGGTGAATGTCAAGATGAAGGTGCCAGGCTCTTTGTGCTGGTGTCCAGTGATGGCACAAGGAACAACAGGTACAAGCTGGAACACAGGAGGTTCCATCTGAACACGAGGAGACACTTCTTTATGGTGAGGGTGCCAGAGCCCTGGAACAGGCTGCCCAGAGAAGTTGCGGAGTCTCTTTTTCTGGAGTCATTCCAACCCCCCCTAGATGTGTTCCTGTGTGACCTGTCCTAGATGATCCTGCTCTGTCAGGGGTGTTTGACTGGTTGTTCTCTGGAGGTCCCTTCCAACCCCATACCTTCTGTGATGCTGCGATTAAGCTCTTCCCATTGTTCCGATTCCCATTGTTTGATACCAGTGTAAGCCTCTTCTGTAAGATGCCAGGTGGGCAATAATTGTTATGGAGGAATTTCCTTGCCTTTAGCATGGATGTAGAGGAGAGTAATGAAGCTCCTGTGTGGGTCTGAGCAGTCAGGCTACAATATGTGAGACAGCATTATTTGAGCTAGTGTATTTGTAAGGTTTTTGGTTGGGTTGCCTGTTTTTTGGTGTTTTTTTCCCCCATACATAAAATGTTCAGATTTTAGGAACATACATAAATTATTGCAGAGCTGAGAGATACTGTCCAGGAAGTTCTGACTCATTTCACAGCTTCTCCTTTTTTCCCAAGTGTTTGCAAACAGTCAGATAATGCCTGATTTCAGCGAATATATCAAATTATTTACTAAGCAGAACCTTGTCACAATCCCTGTGGTGTTCTCTGTGATAAAGAAAGATGAAGAGAAATTATTTTAATGAAACTACTATTCAGTGCAGTAATGGGTCCTAAATTCTCTTCTGATGTGTGAGGTGTGCTAAGGATCCAGAAATGCTGCCTGTGCATCATGACTTGTGCTGTGGAATGTTGGGACCTTCTTGGGGTTGGAATAGATGACCTTTGGTGGTCACTTCCAACCTAGACCATTCTGTGATTCTATGATTCCTCAAAGCCACCGGTGCCAAGCTACTTCAGTAGCTTGTGAGTTGCTCCTCTTAAGTCTCCTGATGACTTTGAGGAAAATATTTAGTTATATAGTTACATGTATGTTCTATTTAGTTAAAATGTGTTTCAAGATACTGTAGATTAAGTATTTCATACATTGACCCCAGGAAACCAAATCCTTCCCTCCAGTAAATAACTGATATCTGAAATCTCTGGGTAAGTTACCCACTACAGTGTTGCTGTGTCACAGTGCTGTCCTGAAAGCATGATGTGGCAGTTCAGTTTCCTGCCCAGGGCTGGATTAGGTCCTGAATTCAGCTGGAAAGCTTCTTTGGCCCCAGTGTCCACTATAGCATGTCCTCATCCATTTTCTTTTGCCATTTTCACTTCTGCTAGCTAATGTCTGTGACCACTTGAATTGTAAATAAATAGTCTGTAGGAGCAGAGTGGTGACGGTGCACTGCTTTGAAAGCCAGAGGATAATCATTATATGGAGAGATGCTGGAAACAACTGATCTGTCCTGTGTATAAGTCCTCAGCCTTGCTGGGGAGTGGCCCCACCACGTCTCTGGCCTCTGAGCCATCTCTCTGCATGGTGTGATCATGGTGTACTACCTAGAGCAGCACACCGGGAGGGCCATTCAATGTCTTCCTGAGGTTTTGCTGAGGCTTTGGGTGGAAGGTGCTTTGAAATGGCAAAAGGCTTGTTCTGTGCTTTTCCTGAGCAGCCTGTTGGTGAGAGCTGAGAACAGGGTGAGGGAGCTGGGGCTCTTTAGCCTGGAGCAGAGGAGCCAGGGGGTGCGCTCGTTCATGTGAGTAAAGATGTTGGGAGGATGGAGTCAGGCTTTGCTCACTGATGTCCGATGACAGGACAAGGGGCAATGGGGGCAAGCTGGAGCAGAGGAGGTCCCACAGGAACAGAAGGGAAACCCTTTTCCCTGTGAGGGTGCCAGAGCCTTGGAGCAGGCTGCCCAGAGAGGTTGTGGAGTCTCCTTCTCTGGAGGCATTCCAAAGCCACCTGGATGTGCTCCTGGGTGACCAGTCCTGGGGGATCCTGCTCTGGCAGAGGGGTTGGACTGGAGGATCTTTGGAGGTCCCTTCCAACTCCTAACATCCTGTGATTCTGTTAATTACTAAGGCTTTTAGTTATATAACAACCCTACATTCAAACTGTCCTCTTTCCTATTACATCACAGAAACAGCAGACTTGGCCCCATGCCTTTTTGAAAGTAACTGCTGAGGTAATTATTAACATCAGTTCCAAGAGATGATTTTTTTTTTCACAAAGCAGGGAGAACTAGAATATGGAAATGTCATCTTTTTTCCTAGTATTGTGCAGTTGCTAAACTAAAACCATGACATTTGCCAACTAGTTATTGTGTAGAGATGTCTTCTTCATAGAAAGAAAATGAACATGCATTTCTCTTTCATTAAGTATTTTAAAGTTCATCCCCATTTGCTGATCTAGTCAATTAAAGTAAGTTTATGAGCAGCTTGTGAGAGCAGAAGCCTAATTAATTGGTGTTGGATAAAAGCACATTCTTTCCCATTTTTGTCTGCCACTCAGTACTGCTAATACTCGTAACAGCAGATCTGATAGTAAATAGCATTGCACAAGATTTGGGGTGGTTTGCAAATAATTATCTCAAATAATGTTTCTAAGTGAACAAACAGCTGTTTCTGTGGGGAAATACACATTGAGGCAACATTCTGTTAGAATCTGTTAGAGAATCTCTGTTCTCACTGTCAAAAAGAAGAGAATCCTGTTGAAATGTGCTCTTGTGGCCAAGAAGGCCAATGCCTTTCTGGAGTGTATTAGAAGGGCTGTGGTCAAGAGAGGTTTTCTTCCCCATCTACTCTGCCCTGGTGAGGCCACATCTGGAATATTGTGTCCAGTTTGGGCCCCTCAGTTCAAGAAGGACTTCAGAGAAATGCTTGAAAGAGTCCAGTTCATGACCACAAAGATGCTGAAGGCAGTGGAACATCTTCCTTATGAGGAGAGGCTGAGGGAGCTGGGGCACAGCTTGGTGAGGAGGAGGCTGAGGGGTGACCTCATTCATGTTGCTAAATACGTAAAAAGTGAGTGCCAAAAGCATGCAACCAGGGTCTGCTTGGTGATGCCCAATGACAGGACAAGGGGCAGTGGGTGGAAGGTGAGGCATAGGAAGCTTCATGTAAGCCCGAGGAAAAACTTTTTTCCCTATGAAGGTGACAGAACACTGGAACAGGCTGTCCAGGAAGGTTGTGGAGTCTGGAGATATGGAAAACCTGTCCGGATGTTATCCTGTGTGATACGCGTCGGGTGATCCTGCTCTGGCAGGGGGATTGGACTGGATGATCTTTGGAGGTCCTAACCAGCCCCTAACATTCTGTGATTCTGAGTGAAATGTATGAGAAAATCAAGGGTGAACATTTTTCAGCCTCCTACCCATCACTGCACTTCAAAGTGGAAGTGAAGATATATTCAAGATAAGCTGTCTAAGTCCCTAGAATACATTCAGGCTTTCCAAAGTGTTGCCATTACTTGTGTGTCTATTTTCAGTTGTATCTCTTAGAGTCACTGGAATCAGCTTGAAATACAGACTCATCATCAAAAGTTTCCAGATGTGAGTGTTTGAGTCTGTGCAGTCTCGAGGAGAAGGATTTGGTGGTGTCAGTTAATGGTAAAATCACCATGGGCTGGCAATGGTCACTTGCAGCCCAGAAGGCCCAGATGCTGGGCTGCATCCAAAGCAGTGAGTGCAACAGGACAGGAAGGGGATTCTGCCCCTCTGCTCTGCTCTGTGAGACCTCACCTGCAGCATTGCCTTCAGTTCTGGTGCTCCAGCATAAGAGGGACATGGGACTGCTGGAGTGGGTCCAGAGGAGGCCACAAAGATGATCAAAGGGCTGGAGAACCTCCCTAAAGGGACAGACTGAGAGAGCTGGAGCTGTTCAGCCTGGAGAAGAGAAGGCTCCAGAGAAACCTTAGAGCCAGGTTGGATGAGGCCTTGAGCAGCCTGGTCTAGTGGAAGCTGTTCCCGCCCATGGCAGGGGGATTGGAACTGGATGATCTTTAAGGTCTCTTCCAGCCTAAACCATTCTATGAACCTAAACCAATTCTATGAATCCATAACTCTATGAACTGTTTTCACTGGGCCATGAATAAAAATTATTTTTATTCTGCCACTCTAAAGCAAACGCTTCTGCAAAAGTCTTGCTTAGAAGTAAATCACACACAGAGCTTTCCTCCAGTGTTGTCTAATGCTGTTACAGAAGCACAGGATTTATTTTACACTGAAAGCACTTTTTGTGAGGTGACCGCACAATACAGAGATACCCTAAAATTCACTAAAATTCCCTGATGCCTGCCCAGAATTCTAACCACAGCTTCAATACAAATTCTTGGCCCTTAGTAAATAGGCTGAGTTCTGTGACTGCAAGCATAAAGATGTTTTGAAACACTTTCTCTGAAATCCAGAGGTACAAGATAGGAATGTTTTCAGAGGTTTATTCAGAGAGTAATAATCCAGAGAGTAATTCAGACCTTGCCAGGAAGCTGGCACACAGAGAAGTGCAGGTATTGAAACCCTTAAGCACACAGAGAAACTCCTGCTATCTGCTGTAGAGCTTTTCAAATTAGTTCCTTTGACAGTGGTCAGAGAGTGCCTTCTGCTACCAGATTTTGGAAGTTTAACGAGATGTTGAAATTTCTTGGTGCAGTACACAAAGAATGTTTTAAGATATGGACGTTTTGGCCCACAAGGGCACTGATGTTACAAGCTGTAATGCTGGAGTTGTACAGGATTTCCTCACATAACGGTGGTCTCAGAATGGGCAGAGTTGAACCATTCCTGTTTTGGGCAATAAACAGGCAGGACATCCAGCCTACAGCACCCAGTAACCTCTTGCTAGACATGATCCTATGATCATCATAGCCTAAGGTTAGAAGGGATCTCGGAAATCATCTACTCTAACCTCCCCATCATGGGCAGGGACACCTCTCAGCTAGACTGGGCTGCTCAAGGCCTCATCCAACATGGCCTCAAACAGTCCCAGGGAAGAGGTATCCACAGCCTCCCTGGGCAGCCTATGTCAGAGTCTTACCACCCTATTATTGAAGAACTTCTTCCTAAGATGCAGTCTAACCCTGCTCTGCCTCAGCTTCAAACCATTCCCCCTTGTCCTGCCTCTAGACACCCTCAGGAAAAGTCCCTCTGCAGCCTTCCTGCAGGATCCCTTCATGTACTGGCAGGCAGCTCTAAGGCACCCCCAAAGTCTTCTCCTCTCTAGGCTGCANGTCCCAGGGAAGAGGTATCCACAGCCTCCCTGGGCAGCCTATGTCAGAGTCTTACCACCCTATTATTGAAGAACTTCTTCCTAAGATGCAGTCTAACCCTGCTCTCCCTCAGCTTCAAACCATTCCCCCTTGTCCTGCCTCTAGACACCCTCAGGAAAAGTCCCTCTGCAGCCTTCCTGCAGGATCCCTTCATGTACTGGCAGGCAGCTCTAAGGCACCCCCAAAGTCTTCTCCTCTCTAGGCTGCACAACTCCAGCTCCCTCAGCCTGTCCTCACAGCAAAGGTGCTCCAGCTCTTGGATCATCTTTGTGGCCTCCTCTGGACTCACTCTCACTCAGCTGCAGTGAAATACCTCTGAAGCTGACAGTCTGACATTGCCTTTTCTAAATTAACACATTGACAGCTAATTTGGTCAGACATCTGTGTTCTCTTTCCTTTTGTTTCATTTAAAACTGTGCTTGCTCTTTGAAGGTGAAGTACCTGATGATATCTCTCTCTACCTGTCTCTGTGATGCTCTTAACATTTGAGTCCATCTAGAAAAATACCTTTTGGATTTTTTCACTTTATTTTGTGTCTTTCAAACTGTTGAGTCCCCGCAGGCCATGGTGTAGCTGTGGTAGTAACAACTGAATGAGAAAGCTGGTGCTGTGCATGGGGCTGCTTGGTTAAAATGCACATTTTCCCTCACCTTAGAATACTTTCACTATGCAGTGAAGTGAAATTGATACATTTGTGTTTTCTCTTGCCTCTGTCTTTTTAGATCCCCCTATCAGTTATGCTGAAAGCAGTGGCAGATCACTTCAGTTACCCTGAAATACGACCTACGGCCAGGGTGAGATCTGTTTTCTAGTGCAACAGCACCTGAGTTTTTCTGTGTGTGGCTGCTGTGGCTGTCATTTCTTGTTTTCTTGAGCTTCTCTGTGTGTGGCTGCTGCAGCTGTCGTTTGTTGGGGTTATTTTAGTTAGCTGTTAAAAAACCCCAACATATATGTCAGCTGATTAAGAGTATTTGCTTTAAAAGTTTGCTCATACAAGGAGAGGCTGAGCTGAGTCATTCAGTCTGGAGAAGAGAAGGCTGAGGGGAAATCTCATTGCTCTCTACAGCTCCCTGAAAGGAGGTTGGAGTGAGGCTGGTGTTGCTCTCTTCTTCCAAGTAACCAATGACAGGACAAGAGGAATTTGGTTTGAGTTGTGCCAGAGGAGGTGTTTGAGTTGTGCCAGAGGAGGTTTATGTTGGACATTTGGAAAAACTTCTTGAGTGAGAGAGTGGTGAGGGGTTGGAACAGGCTGCCCAGGGAGGTGGTGGAGTCACCATCCCTGGAGAGGTTCAAGAAGCTGTAGATGTGGTGCTTCAGGAGATGGTTTAGTGGTCGTGGTAGTTGGGTTGCAGTTGGACTTGATGATCATAGAGGTCTTTTCCAGCCTTCATGATTTTATGATTCTACAAAGCAGCATTTACGTTGCACTTATCTCAATTATTTCCACTTACTCCTTGAATGAGAAGTTTGTGGTCTGTCATACCAAATGGTGGGGAATAAGAGCCTCCTTGAAGTCTACCCTAAACGCGAGGTTGGAGCAGGTTTCACTCTAGTGGTCGTTTTGTTACGCAAATGAGTCTATGTGGCACAGTAGGGTGTGTCCAGTTTGGGTGCTGATACAGAGCTGGGTTTTCATTCACTCAGGAGTAGCATTTTGTGTAAGTGGGCTGTGACGCTTCTTCACAGTCTTGAGAAGATCTTCTAGATTAACCATGGGAGATTCCGTCAGAGAAACTCAGCTCTTCCCATTAGGATACCAGATTTCTACTAGAAGCACCTTAAATGACCCCTCTCAGTCACCATCCACTCTCCAAGTCATAGTGATGCCTTTCTTGACTTGTCAAGAGTGGTTGGCTAAGATGCAGTCCTGTCAGAGCTGGAAGTACAGGAGTGCATCCATTAAACATGAATGCTGTGTCCCCTCTCCCCTCCTGTACCTTGTCACTGACACAACTTCACACGTTGCACATCTACTAAACATGAAACCAGAGCTCATTAAGCAAAATACTGACTGGTACATAGCAAACTGTTTCAGACTCAAGACTGCTAACATTTGTCTCCAGAGTTTTTTTGTCTTCTAGGTTGTCACCAAGCAATCCAGCTCTCTGGGAATGCAGCTGCTCAGATTCTGACTGTCCTTTGGGGTGAGGTAGTAGGTTGTATAGTTTTAGGGTTATGCCCTGCCTGTCAGATAACTATACAATCTACTGTCTTTCCTGAAGTGGCTGTGATACCATCGTTGGAAAGGTCTTCAAAAGACAAAGCAAATGTTTATCAACTCTAACATTCTGTGGTGGCTCTCTCTACATGTTGGGTTTGATTCTCAGAGCAGGCTTATGAAAGCACACAGATGTACTTTGTGTGTTTAGATTCCTGTGCTTCTCCATTCAGTTTGAAAAGCAGTGTCCTTGTTGTCGTCTTCTCAGAGAAGGAGGGATGTAAGTGACAGGGCACAGAGGTATGGCCCAGCCTGCAGCAGGCTTACTTGCACTCACCTTTCTCAAACTGCCGTGAGAGTGGCTGTTTGGAAACAGCTGACCCACTGCTCCCTTGCTTGGTGTCATTTGTGTTCATACTCCATGGCAAATGCCACTTTTGATTCAGCAGCTATTTAAATCCACTTTGCTTAGGCTGTTTGAGAAGCTATGAAGTAAGCTGGACCAAAAAACCAAGGATGTCTTCCAGTTGCTCATGTTCTGCCCTAGAACTGGTAAATACTTCAGCCTGAAGTGAAGAGGTTTCTTGAATCAGTTTTGGTATGCTGATTTAACTTGCTCTTTATTACACAATGCTAATTTGGGAGGGACAGTGCTTGCCTCTGGGATTCTTAATCTCTGGAGTCACCCTCCTAGTCCTGACTGACTTCCAGGAAAGTTGACAGGACATCATTGTCGCCTTTTTAAGGCTAAGAAGTGTGGGGGCTAAAAGGCATTAAGGGAATCCTACTTGAAAAATTGTGTGGTGTTAGTTTCCTTCAGAAGATAACTCTTGATGCTCTAACAGGATGAGGTAGTAGGTTGTGTGGTTTCAGGGTAGTGATTTTGCCCCAATCAGGAGATAACTATACAACCTACTGCCTTCCCTGATAAGCAGCATAACAACAGTGTCTTAATTCACACAAAACAAGTGCTAAAACATACTTCTGAGACCAGCAAAGTAAGTCCTAGATAAAAATTTTGTTACCCTGTCCCTAACAGCTCTAAATTTGGTGGCTTACATGATCTTTAGTAGCTGCCTGCAAAATAATTACCTTTTTTGAAGTCTGAATTAAAGAAGTTTTGCTTATTTCCAAGTTTGTCTCCTCTTGGGTCTGTTTAATTTCTGCTTCTGCAAGGCCTTTGACACAGCTCCCAAAACATCCTACTGGCCAAGTTGGAGAGATACAGCAATCGGCTGGATGGTCATATCCAGAGAGTGGTGCTCAATGGCTCGAAGTCCAGATGGAGAGCAGTGACAAGTGGTGTCCCTCAGGGGACCTGTGCTGGTTAATATTTTTATCACTGATACAGACAGTGGGATCCGGAGCACCATCAGCAAGTTTGCAGATGACACCAAACTGAGTGATGCTGTCAATACACCAGAGGAACAGAATAGCATCCTGAGGGATATGGACAAGCTGGAGCAGTGGGCCCATGTGAACCTCATGAGGTTCAACAAGAGCAAGTGCAGGGTTCTGCCTCTGGGCCAGAACAACGCTCACTATCAATACAGACTGGAGGAGGAGGTGATAGAAATCAGCCTTGGGGAAAAGGACGTGGAGGGTGCTGATGGATGAGAAGCTGGACATGAGCAGACAGCATGAGGTTGCAGCCCAGAAGGCAAATCACATCCTGGGTTGTATCAGAAGAAGCGTGGCCAGCAGATCCATAGAGGTGATTGTGATACTTTACTGTGCTCTGGTGAGACCTCAGCTGGAGTACTGCATCCAGGTCTGGAGCCCTCAACACAGGAAGGACATGTACCTGATGGAGTGGGTCCAGAGGAGAGCCATGAAAATAATCAGGAGCTGGAGCACCTCTGCTATGAGGACAGGCTGAGGAAGCTGGGGCTGTTCAGCTTGGAGAAGAGGAGGCTCCAGGGAGACCTAATAGAGGCCTGCCAGTACCTGAAGGGGTCCTACAAGAAGGACGGAGAGAGACTGTTTGCAAAGGTGTGTAGTGATAGGGTGAGGGACAATGACTTCAAACTAGAGAAGGAACAGGTTCTTTATGATGAGGGTGGTGGAACACTGGAACAGGTTGCCCAGGGAGGTGGTTGGGGCCCCACCCCTGGAGATACTCAAGGTGAGGCTCAGCTGGGCTCTGGGTGGCCTGATCTAGTGGAGGATGCCCCTGCTGAGGGCAGAAGGGGTTGGACTGGATGACCTTTGGAGGTCACTTCCAACACAGACCATTCTATGATTCATTTAAGTGGAATGCATGGGAAATTGTTCCACAGATGCTGTCAGCTTGCATTCTTGATGTTCATGTTTCCATGACATCTAAGTTTGAGTGCCACAAATTTTACTGACAGATTTTACTGGGTTTGTTTTCAGCCTTACCTCCTTGTCAGAAATCTTGCAGTGCTTTACAAACAACACCAGAGTAAGTCGCACAGCATTCTTCAGCAAGTCAGCTTTATGTTACAAACAAAAAGCTGTAACTATAAAAAACAAGGACCACATTTAGAAAAGAAAAAGCAAACCCACATTGATTTGGTCCCTCGGTTTACCTTAAGCAGGCTCATTTCATTACATTTAAATGCTCCCAAAAGGGAATTCCCCACTCAAATGCACAAACTGCAACTGGAAAACCATGGAAGATGCTAAGTCATAGAATCATAGCAATGTTTAGGTTAGGAAAGACCTATCAAATCATCAAGTTCAACCTTTAACCCAGCACTGCCAGATCACCTCCAAACTATGTCCCTCAGCAAAACATCTACCCAGCTCCTAAAGCCCGCCAGGGATGGGGACTTCATGACTGCCCTGGGCAGCCTGTTCCAGGGCTGGACAACCCTTTCAGAGAAGAAATTGTTCTTGATGTCCAACCTAAACCTCATCTGGTGCAACTTAGGGGAAATAGTTTTGGGGGAAGAAGTTTTTATTCTGAAAATAAAAACTGCAGAGTCTTAAAGCCAAAAAGCATGAAAGAGAAGAGGATATAACAACAAGGTGCTGAGGCTGGTTGTAGCCATAAAAATGATTCTCCCATTTGCAAAATATACCAGGAAAAAGGAATCCTTTAAACCTTAGGGGCTTACCTTAAGGCCAGATGTCTCAGACTGCTTATGTATAGCCATTTGGATCTGTTTTGATTATGCATCATCTCACTACTGTAAACAGGAGTGAAAATTTAAGATAGTCATAAACCTCTATTCCTGTCTCACATGCTCGATTGACATCAAAAACATCACCCTCATAGCCAGGTAAGCTGTGACACCCACAATGAGGGCAGCAACTGGGTATTTTTTGACAGCAAAACTGGGTATTGCTGCTCTGATCCAAAAATGCCACACTTCTCTGTACTCAGATGGTATTGGAGGTCATTCCATACCTCCCAACAAGGCCTTCTGTTAATAGTCTTAAGGAAAGGTTAGGAGCATTCTTTGGCTCCTGTTCACAGAGAGGGATGAAGGCCATTGGTAAAAGAGGAAAATTCACTGCCTCTCTGGAAAACACAAGAGAACAGGCAATGCTGGTGCTGCTTTTAATCTTTTCTTGCTATATAAAAGAGGATCTCTTAATATAAACTGCTGTAAGGATATTGCCATGCTGGCCATGTTTTAAGGGCTGCGGGACATGCATTGCAGATTGGGAGCTCTCTTTATCCCACTGAAAATGCAGGCTCACAGCTGCAGTGGAAACATCTTAGATGAGTGTAAGTAGTGATTGCATTGTGTGGAGCTTAAAACATCCTACTCTTCTCCTGGATACAAAATTGGCTAGAATGTTTAGCTTAGGCTTGCATTCAGTAAATACATAGCAAATGTGCTGCATGGGGGAAATTCAGCATTCTACAACAGCCTGTTAGATCTCATCTCTGAAGTCTGTCTTGGATCTTTTGGGTCTTTGGGCCTGGCTCAGCATTTTGTTCTTGGTAATGAGCTGTGAGTTTTCAGATTGTAGGCATTCTGGCAAACTCATTAAAACAAAGGGACAAAACCTCCACAGCGTTCCCTTCACTAAGACCTAACAGTAAATGCAAAACTGTGGGGCCTGTGTTTAGCAGCCTGCAAGCCTGCAATTAATCAGCTCTGCCCTTAGCAGTAGGTGTCACTATAGCTAATGGGAGCTCCAGCAGGAAATTTAAAGCACAGCTCCGTAGTACCACGTTTTTTCCAAAAGCATGTACTGAAAATGTTTGCAAGCTGTAGCTTGAGCTGCTGAATCAGGATGGAAAAAAAGCTGGGTTTTTGTAACTCACATCAGCATTACTTAAGGTCCTGTGCTGTTGAGTCACACTTATGGAGTGTGAGGAAGGGAGCCCTCAACATAGGAAGGACATGGACAATGAAAATGATCGGGGGCTGGAACACCTCTGCTAGGAGGACAGGCTGAGAGAGCTGAGGTTGTTCATCCTGGAGAGGAGAAGGCTCCAGGGAGACCTTAGAGCAGCCTTCCAGTAGCTGAAGGGGGCCTTCACCTTTCCTCTTCCCAGTCCTCTCTACCATTCACCTCTCTTAAGCCTCTGGGGAGAACAAATAGTGGACTTCCAGTACCTGAAAGAGCCTCCAAGAAGGCTGCAGAGGGACTATTTGCAAAGGCCTGCAGTGACAGGATGAGGGCAATGCTTTGAAATGAGAGAATGGATTTACATTGGATGTGAGGAACAAATTCTTTAGCATGAGGGTACACTGCAACAGGTTTCCCAGGGAGGTAGTTGAGGCCTCATCCCTGCAGATATTCAAGATCAGACTGGACAAAACTGAGCAATCTGCTCTAGTGGAGAATGTCCCTGCTGACTGCAGGAAGGTTGGACTGAATCTTTGGAGGTCCCTTCCAACTCAACCTATTATGTGATTCTAGGTAGGATAAGGGTATATCATCACATACACTTTTATAACCTGTCTTCTGAAAGAGCTTTTGGTGTTTTTGTGTAACAATTAATGAGCAGGAGCTTAATACCTCTTGAAGGCCTAAAGCCTGCATGTTTGCTTGTAACGGACCAGGTGCAAGTTGGTGCTTGTGGGTTTTTCTCTGAGGCCAGGACTTAAATTGTTTGTTTCTTTTCTGTGCCCTGGAGAAAGTCCTTGGTGTTTTGAGAGAAGGTACAAAAAAAACATCAAGCAGATCCCTGACATTAAAGCCCCTGTTGCTGAATTGTAGTTCTGCACTTCATGGAGGTGAGATGTGTTCTGCCTCTTCTTCTGTGGTCCTGTTCAAGGCTGTTATGCTTTTGTTGATTTTTTTCTTTAGTGGCAACAAACCTCCATATTCTCTAAAATCAGATGCCCAGCATGGAAACTGGTACTTTATTTGGCAACACACTAAACAAAGGTAAATGTTTTCAGACAACCCTGAAACCAGTGCTACCAGAGACACTGATGAAAATCCAGCACTGCAGCTCTATGTAGGTACCATAAAGTGCCACCTGTTGGGGCTGTTGCTCCATGGTTTTACTTGAGAGGGCAAATACCTTGAAAACAGTAGTTCCTGGGCACTCCACTGGTAGAGTCAACATGACACGCCACATACTGCCAAAGAGGAGTGACACTTGTGGTTGAAGGCAGAGAGCTGCTGCTCATCAGGGAAGAAAAAATGCTGCCTTGCCTTGTGCTGTGAAAGCTTCCCCACACAGTGTCTGGTGCCAGGACTGTTCTCATACTGGGAGACAAATACTAAATGAGGACAAACCAAAGTGTTAGCAGGAGTCACCTGGGGTGATGTGCCCTGCACCATTGGGAAAGTCAGAGGGCTGAGCATATTGCTTATTACCAGGAAGGTGATCGTGCACAGCAGTGTGCCCAGAGATGGCAGAGCTAAAACCTGTCAGGGCTTAGAGAGCGTTCTGTAACTAACACCGTGTAGTCATCACAATAGGAGTGCACACCAGTTACAGGAGTCATGGTTAGCAGGATTGCTCATAAGTGAAGTCATTTCTGTCATGAAACACAAGAGCATATCAAAGGTGGGAAGGGAGAGAGGGTATAGAATTGGATTGAAACTGCAAAAAGGACTGATAAAAGCAGGGTGCTGGTTCAAGAAGCTGGAATTGACCAGACCTCCATATGCTTAGGAAAAAAAATACCAACAAAAGATCATCCAAGCGGGAAGATGCTACCCCTTGCACTGAATTGACTTATGCACTGGGTGGGCAGATGGGAAGATGCAATGCAACTGCGAGTTTGCAGCAGAGTGCCTTTGCATGGTCTGAGTGTGGGAAGCAGCTCCATGGATGTGCTGTGCAGGTGGAACAGAGCAATGTCAGAGAGCTACGAGACTGACAGACACCAAGAAGTGTGTGAGAGATGTTTTCTGCTGTGCTTTTGCCCTCGGCACTGGTTTGAATCACTGCACTAATGCATTTAATGGAAGTGTGATAGCTGAAGCCCACCTAGGCACATCCAAGGCTAGCCAATAACAGGCTGCACCAAGTTGTGCTCCCTTTGCCAGTAACTTTTGGAAAGGTCTTGAAGCAGAAAGAACAGCACTAACTTTACAAACATTTACTGTGGAAAAATCCAAACATTTTGCTCTTGAGATTCAGAGACTTCACAAGAATGTTAGCTTCAAGGCAGCAACAATCTAGCTGCACCCAGGCAATCCTGCTGATGCCAGTGCTTTTGCACAGGTGTACCTGAGGAGTGGATGCAGCCCTCACAGAAGAAAGCAGCTTAATCAGAAGTCAGATGAAGGAGTGTGTCTGTTCATACAACCTTTCTCTTACTGTCTGCAGCCCAACTAGGCCTACAATACAATTGCGTTGGCATTGAGGTGGCCCTCTCCTTGGCACTGAAGGATTTCCCTTAGGACCACCCAGGATATGCTCCAGGGCCTTCAAGCACATCTTTTAGCCCTGGTTAAGTACAACCTCAACTGTCATCCACAGTGCTTTAACCCAAAGTTGTGCTCAGGTCTGGGCTCCTGGATACGGCTGCCTGCAGTGACACTGAAGTGCAGTCCTGTTTCCCTGGCTTCTCATTAAGCCTTGCTGGAGGTTCACCGAGGCAACGCCAAGGAAAACAATCTGCATTCCCAGTAAAAATTCCCAGCACTGCAGACTTTGCAGAATTGGGAGAGCTGTGAGCAGCTGAGCTGCAGACATCTTTGCTGCTGCAATGCAGATGCAAAGAGCAGGATACTTAGAACACAACCCTGTCCTTGGATCAGCACACAATACTTGAATGGCAGGGGTGTTCACAACACATTTAAAAGCTATATTGGCATGGCTCTGATCCATGTGGATGAAAGGATCCATGAAGGTCTCCAGATATTAATTTCCATTATAAAAACTATGGGAGACAGGACCCTTTGAAGATGTCTTCAAGGATCTGGGATTCAGTGAGGTGAATGCTCAGAGCCTGCATTGCTTAACAGAGTAAGACATGAGAAACCCTAGGCCAAAGCACACAGTGATTTTCAAACAGATCATGTTCCTGAGTCACTTTTAATTGTTCTGCAATTAACAGTAATTATTACCAGTCCTGCTAAGCATCTGATGGTAGAAAGGCTTTTGACTGTCTGTGGAATACAGCTCATGTTTAGTCTCCCAACACAAGTCAAAACTGTACCAGTAACCAGGTTAAGAGACAATGAAATTGCAACGAAGATCCCTGATGTGGCTTGCATTTGTATTCTGGACAGGGCCTCATGCTTTTACTCAAGAGTTTCCCTCTCCAGCTTGCACATGCAAATGTAAGGAACAGTGTTTCCATCCATGAGGAGCATGAGTGAGATTTTGTTTTGCAAACAAAGGCATTAATGTGTTAAAAAGGTCTCTCCATCAGCTGCAAGACTGCAGCAGTTTGCATATTAGTAGATGTTTCCAGTTAACACTGGAAGAGAACATTGGGAGAGAGGAGAAACACTTGAAGCAAGTGTAGCTGGCACAAATAAATGGTGCTCCTCGAGGTAAACATCTAAATTGAAATTTGCCTTATGTGAAAAGTGGTAGCTTAATCCTTCCTTCACACAAGACAAGGATTTCAAGCATCTGGCTTTCAGTGAAAACATCTCACTTCTTGTGGAACCATTAAGAGTAATACACAGTTTGCAGCACTGAATGATCTGGGAGATTTCAACCTGATCTGAGAGGTTTCAACCTAATCTGGGTCCTTAGAGTCCTCCCTCAGCCAATTAGTGCCATGTGGGCACTCTTCCTCTGGATTTAACCTGGATTCAGTCCTCTTTAACCTGCATCTGTTTAAAAGTTTCCCTGTGAGCTAGACAAGTGGTGTTGCAGCAATGACTATTTGAAAATCAGATGGGGAGTCCCATAGGTCCTATTTTTATTTATGCTTGGCTTTCTAGCTCATTCCGGTGAGCTCCACTAAAGGTATGGTTACAACGTTAAAACAACCTTTTAAGTTGTGACATGTTCAAAACCTGGGTTGTGTTTTCTTTTTCTCTCCCCTTTTTGCTTTTTCCTGTGGGAAAGATAAAGTGGTTGATGGTCCAGGATTTAATAATTTGTTTTTTGTTCCCAAAACCAAGAGTCTTGAGTTTGGAAGTTTGAATGGATAAATTAGCTTCTATTTTGTTCCCTTTGCAACTCAGCAGCTTTTCCAAAGCTTAAGGAGTTTTAACTGTAGAAAAAAAAAGAAAAAAAACAAAACAAACAAACAAACAAAAAACAGAGAGAGAAACTTTACAAATGCATCACATTTCAGACATCCATCATGTTTTACTAGCTGACAGAAAAAAAAAAAAAAAGTGAGCATGCCTCAAATTTTACTCACATTGGCACAAAAGGAGAATTAGGAAATTCTCCCTCAGAAAGTTTCCATGCTTGGAAGAAAATTTCTAACTGAGGAGCTATATCTACCTTCCTCTGGGTAAGTACTGCCACACACCAGTAAGAAGTGGTCGTTGCTCACACAAAGCCAAAACAGCTATGAAAGGAACTCACTCTCAGCCGATGATGCCTGCCTACGGCTACTTGAAGCATGCTTTGCATGCTGCAGGTTGACAAGATGTGGTTTGAGTGCATGAGCCAAAACTCGCGGTGCCTTAGTTGCTACAGATGATGCCAAGAGGAAGTAAACACTTCAGCACACACAGTGTGAGTGGTGGCTGGGCTTTCCCCTGGCCTGCAGCTGTACATCACATTCAGTGGGTTACTTCCCCCAAAGGCCGTAAGGGTAAGAGGGTAAGGGGTGTCCCAGTGCTCTGCTACTGCCTTGACAGCAACTCTGTGAATAGACTTGATTCATCTTGGTGGACTTTCCCTGCTTAAAAAGAGGTGGCAAAACCAAAACCAAAACAAAAAAAAGATGAAAGAAATTGCCAGAGTTGCGTGTTCTGGTGTAAGAATACTGTGTGGGGCTGTGCCAGGCTAGGGGTGCATGCTGCAGGGAAAAGGGGCTGGCCGATGTGGAAGGGGCTGGGTTCTACCTTCTAGTGGATAGGGGAAGCTGAAAGACTTATCAAATCTAGGGTACAATCAGATTTTAGCTGTGTAGGTCAGTGTAGCTCTTTTAGTATGCAGAATGGTAAATGCGGATGTTTCTATGCAGATTGTTCTAGCTGCTCAAGAGCTCCTGCTGAGCTCAAGCAGGATTCAGAATATTCATCTGCTCTTGTTTTTACACAGGAGTCAAGAGTATTGCTGTCCACACCCAGTATGCATTTAAAGGAGCACTTTTTCCTTCAAAATACTTAAAGCAAGCTGGAACACAGGAGGTTGCACTTCAGCACGGGAAGACACTAATTTATGGTGAGGGTGATAGAGCCCTGGAGCAGACTGCCCAGAGAGTTTGTGGAGTTTCTTCTCTGGAGACTTTAAAAACTCACCTGGATGTGTTCCGGTGTGACCTGCCCTGGGTGATCCTACTCTGGCAGAGAAGTTGGATCAGATGATCTCTGAAGGTCACTTCCAACTCCTAACGTTCTGTGATCACAGTCCAAGTCTGGAGAACCCTTGGATCTCCTCTGGAGGGTCTAGGTTAATTACAGACTATACTTCTAATTGTCAGGAACAGAGAGAATGTGCTACTCATTAGGTACTTACTACCTCAGTGTTCATAGCCTCGTGGCTGAGAGAAGGAAGACGACAAGGAAGGGCTGGGGCATGCTGCAGGGATGCTTTCTAGCAGAGGGCATCTTTGGGCATCCCCATCTGATGGGGAGGAGGGCAGGTATAGGGCTGATGCAGGGAAAGGCTGTTCCTCCCCATCCTAGTAAGGAGCACCAAGGCAGAGAGGTTCACCTCACCCCCAGCGAGCCCAAGGTGCAGTGGCTGCCATGCAGTACGCAGGGGCCATGCTCCTGCTGCCTTCTCAGCCTCAGGCCCCACTTCTCCCAGCTAAAGCTTCCCCAGACTGATTTACAGCTCCCTGCGAGTGCCTGGGCTAGAGCTCTAGCCCCTTGTATTACTCAGTGCCTTCTCTTATTCTTGCTGCACGACACAGATTTATGGTGGCTTTTGCCGCAGGCAGCAAGCAAAGAAATACGATCTGAAGAAAACACAGAAGAGAACAAAGGAGGTGAGAGTGTGGGAGCTAAACAACTCTACAGTGATCCTGTATTTTCTTTTATTTCCTGCTCACACCTTTTCAGTCTCAAGTGGATTTGAGCTGTGTCAGGCAGCTCCAGTGAGCCAAGCTGCTTTGACATCAGCTGATGGCTTTGATTACAGTTTAGCACATATAAGAACCCCCAAAATACTGTTAAATGAATAATGAGTTAAATAAATTTTAGACACAGTGTCACAAAGACACGCAGCAGCAGGGTAAGTAGAAGTCCCACATTCACCCTGTCTTGTGCCATCTCTTTCTGTCTTGTGCCATCTCTTTACCATGGCACCGACCTATGTTCTTCGGGGTTAATGATATCCTCCTGCAGAGCTTCTCTGCTTTTTGTGCTGAAGGAGAATGATTGTGACAGAAGTAGGCAAAAGCTATGCCTGGTTTTATCAATATGATAAAGGAGGTGTGAAGAAGAAAGCAATGCTCTAAGTAACCGTACTCGATAGAATTATTTCCATATATTGATCTATTCTTCCAAAAGTGTAGTGCATGGGGAAAACACAGGCACTGCCTTTTCTTTGCAGACAGATAATGTGAGACCTTGCAGCATAGGCAGGGTGGCACAAGCACAAAGGAAGAGGTGTCCCACAGACACCTGTGGGACCACAGCCTGCATTAAACTCTCTGTGTCAAAAAGCAAAGTGAGGCAGCTGGCATGAGGGAGGAAAGCTGTAATTACAGCCAACTAATCACACCTGGATCAACACCTACTGCTGAGGTCCTGGTCTTGAAACAGAAGGGAGAAGGGCATTTTTCCCCTCCTAGGTGAGTGCTGCAATCCTCTCCAGCTACAGGGGTGTTCCCATTGTTAGACAAGTTCTGGTGTGCTCCCTTTCACATTTATCATAGAATGATAGAACAGTCAGGGTGGGAAGGGACCTCCAAAGGTCATCCAGTCCAACCCCTCTGCAGTGAGCATGGGCATCCTCCACTAGATCACCTTGGAGCTTTGCCCTGGAAGGTCTCTGCTGTGAAGCTTCTTCTGAGATACATGGTGTCATCCTGGCAGTCAGAGAAGAGTGAGTGATACCACTTTACCAGAAGGGAGATTGTGTGTCCTCCCAATATCCTTGGGACCCCTGTGTTTCCCAGCTATCTATTTTCCAGCTGATTGCTGAATTTCTCCTATTTATTTTCCCATGGAATGTGCCTTTTTAGGATCACATCCAAACCAGTCTCTTTAACACACTTTTAAGTGCAATATCTCAGTCAGTCCTTGTGTGTTTTGAAGAGGCTCTATCACTACTAAACTTCTAACAGATGACAGAACCTCCTGCAATATGAACATGCTAAATTCTCTTTTTTTTTTTTTTTCCCCCCATGTTTGTTTTGCTAACTTACCTCATCGGAAGGTCCTGTGTCTTTGCTAAGAGGTTTTCCTCAATTTGGTCTTTGGTTGCTGATGATGTGGAAAAGGTGAACAACTGCATCTTGCCTCATTCAGTAAGAGACCTAGGGAATGGCAGATCCAGAATAATTAAAAAGAGAAGCTTTTCCCCAGCTATTATGGTTAAACAGTGGAGATCTTTTCTGGAGTGGCCACGGCAACTCAAAACAGCAATAAGAAATTCTTGATGGTGAGGGCAGTGAGACACTGGAACATGTTGTCCAGGGAGGCTGTGGATGCCCCCTCCCTGGAGGTGTTCAAGGCCAGGTTGGATGAGGTTTAGTGGGAGGGGTCCCTGTCCGTAACGGGAGGAGTGGAACTAGATGATCTTTAAGGTTCCATCCAACCCAAACCAATCTATGAATGTATGAGAGGTCTATGTGGATGAGGACAGCAGATACAGCACTCTTGTCTCTGGCAGAGATGTCTCTTTGGAAGTAGAGAGTCTAATTTTACTTCCCTTAAGAAGCTGTGAAAGGCTTGTCCTATGGTGAGGGCTTTTGAAAGAGTTCTGGCAAGAAGCTGCTACAGCACTCAACTCGCTTTCATTTTGATGGTGTTCTTAGTGGTATGCTTCCTTTGCAGTAGTGGCTGGATAGGATAAATCTCAAAGTTGCTGTATTTATGCGGGTCCCCTGCTTTGGCCAGGGGCGGACTGCCAGCTGAAAGAAGTCTCACATTGATAGCAGACTTCACTAGGGATAATTAGACAGCTCATTAACTAATTTTTGCATTATGTTTCACTGCCTTTATGTTACAATGTCCTTGGCTATGAAGGAGTCATGAAGATGTTCCTCAGGTTCTGTTCTTCCTGTTAGGAGCCTCTTGCCCTTGCACTGATTTGTGCCCTCAGTTCTAACCGTTCCAGTGGGATTCATAATTTGGGTTTTACAACAGAATGAAGGCATAAAAGCCACAGCTGAAACTGTATTGCACTTCTTGATGGGCTGTGTTATGCATACTTAAATAAAGAAAGGTCAAAATGGTGCAGCACCACAGAGAGAACAGATGAGGCTTTTAGCCTTCCAACAGGGACAATGCTGGACACCACGACACCAAGAGTTGCTGAGAGTTTGAGGGCAGAGACTCTGAAGTTTTTTTTAGCTTGCCTAGGAGATGTTGTAACAACTGCCAGGCACTGGTTAACTGCCTAGTGGCTGAGGGAACTGGGCCTCTTGCACTTGCTGTTACAATAGAATTATTTTGGTTGAAATTTAAGATCATCAAATCCAACCATTATCTAACTCTGCCAACTCTGGTGATAAACCACGACTCTTAGCGCATCTCTGCAGCTTTTAAACATCCCCAGGGTTGCTTTTCTGCTTAACAGTTTCAGGTGAATACAGCCTCCTGTTTCCTACCCAGCCAAAGATTCAAATACAGATTATAACCACTGAGAAAGTAATGACAGAAGCCACTGAGCAGTTCAAAGCTTAGAAAATATTTCTTCTACATTTGGTGGTAAATGGAGATTGAGCTTCTGGTGGTGTGGAAAACGCAAAACCCAAAGTGCTGGGCTTTATTTATTCAGTTTTTTTATCTATCTATCTATGATCCGTTGTCCCCAGCATAAAAAGAACACAGAGCTGTTGGAGTGAGACCAGAGGAGGCCACAAAGATGATCCAAGTGCTGGAGCTCATCTGCTATGAGGACAGGCTGAGGGAGGTGGAGTTGTTCAGCCTAGAGAAGATTCCAGGGGGACTTTAGAGCTGCTTTCCAGTAGCTGAAGGGATCATCCAGGAAGGCTGCAGAGGCACTTTTCCTGAGAGTGTCTAGAGACAGGACAAGGGGGAATGGTTTGAAGCTGAGGGAGAGTAGGTTTAGACTGGATCTTAGGAAGAAGTTCTTTAGGAGGAGGGTGGTGAAACTCTGGAATAGGTTGGCCAAGGAGGTTGTGGCTGCCTCCTGCCTCAAGGTATTGAAGGCCAGGTTGGATGAGGCCTTGAGCAGTTGAGTGTAGTTGAGAGATGTCCCTGCCCATGGTGGGGATGTCAGAGTAGAAGAGCTCTGAGGTCACTTCCAACCTGAGCCATTCTGTGATGATGACTCTATGAATTCAAACCCCACCATAAGAAATCCCAGTGGTCAAAGCACAGTAATGTGCTGTAAAATACAAAATGTAATGGAAATTTGGGGAGTAAATGTTGCCTGTCTCTTCATAGATTCCTTTTCTGACTGAATGACAGAGTCAATGTACCAGTCAGCTACTTAGGTAGGTAGTTTGAGGTTTGTGTTGCCTGACATAGACTAAGTAGATAGCAGGAGTTCCTGAAAGGCAGAACAAGGTCTGGCTATGCACTAGTGGGTTGGTGTTTGTAGTTAATGCCTCCAGTATCTTCAGCCTGATACTAAAATGCTGAGTGGGCTAAAAGCCAAGGTAAGGTGAAAAGCCAGTCTACTTGTCCACTTTCTCCTAAAGGTGTATGTGGGTGGAAATCCAGAAAATTAAAAATTAGAAGCAGGAGTAAGGGAGGACATAGGGGGAGTAGCCCAACAGGTGATGAAAACGCAGCTGAGGTTGCATATGTGCAACATGATCAGGTTGGAAAAATAGTTGTTTGAACTGTGAGGATGATAAAATTAACCTGTCGTGGAAGAAGTTGGCTCAGTCAGGAGATAGAAACCTGATGCTGAAGAGAGTCTGTAGCTGAGCCTGATAGATCTCATTGGAGTTTCTCAAAATGCAAATTCCTACTCTTTCCACAGACAGAAGCCAATGGGAGTATACATTAGCCTAAAGTAACTCCATCTGAATCAGTCTGGAAACTGAGGGTTTGTCTCAAACAATATCTGAACTCCTGAGTGTGGGAGATTTTGCAAGCCAAGTGAAAGCCAGAAGGAACTCCTGCAATTCAATATTCAGCAGCTGTTGGAGCTTTTAACTTCCTAATGTGCAAGAGGGAGTCATGGGGAAGAAAAAAAAAAAAAAGTAGTCAGGGGGAAAGACTTTTTAGAAGCACTGTTACTAACTTGCAGGTGTGAAGGTCCACTGAAGATTTCAGATTTGGAAATTCCAAGATGAGATGAATCCCAAATTCAATGTACAAACAACCCCATTTATAAGTACAGGTTAGGAGCTGACTGGAAAGCAGCTCTGTGGAGAAGGACCTGGGATTCCTGGTGGACAAGAAGTTAACCATGAGTCAATAGTGTGCTTTTGTGGCCAAAAAAGCCAATGCTATTCTGGGGTGCATTAAAAAGAATGTGGCCAGGAGGTCAAGGGATGTTGTTCATCTCCTCTGCTTTGTCCTGGTGAAGCATCTGCAGTACTGTGTCAAATTCTGGGCTCTCCTGCTCAAGGGAAGCAAGAAACTACTGGAGAGAGTTCATTGGAGGATTCTGAAGATGGTTAGGAGACTGCAGCATCTCTCTTACAAG
>VWYK01012162.1:7394-27171 GCA_013399775.1 Semnornis frantzii
CCCTGGGGAAACTCTAAAGCCTCTGATGGCTACTGACAGCAACCCTGCTATGAGCCTTGGGTACTGTCAGATATTTTTACGAGTAAATACCAAAAGCCTCTTGTAATTATTAATTGCCTTCTGCCCTAAGCAGAAAGTTGCTCCTTGTGTCTATCTAGTGAGCAAGCGGTGTACTGGCCGCAAAGCCTTCTCTGCCAGTTTAAATCGAGTTCAATTAATGTTTATATCTAATAGTCATTTCTAGATCCTATTACAACCCGTACATAGTTTCCATAATGTTGCAAAGAGCCTGTTATTAAATGGTGATCGGGGTGATGAGAGTTCTGAATATTTAATATTAATAAACTATATATTAATATTTTAAAAAGATCGTCTCACAGTAATTAATTACCCCTATCCCGTAACACTGAAGGAAAACCCTTGTGCCATGGGGTGGAGGTATTGTTTTCCTCTTGAGTTTCAGTCTCCCTCTGGAAGGTTACAACTGATGTGCATAATGGCATATGGAATTTTGCTGTGCAATGAAGTGGAGAAGTCACCTGAGTTCTAATAGTCTTGTTTTCCAACTTGCTCAAGATAGTAACTATCCAGGAGCTGCAAATCCAGCGAGAAGTTTACTTTGCAGCTTCACCAGAGTGCTTTGAACTTTCTTTATTTTTGTTAGACTCTGAAGTAAAGTTAATCTGCAACTGAATTGTATTGTTCTGTCATCTCATAGCTTTATGGACAAGAGAGCTGCATCAGCTACTCCTGACTCTGTGACCTTACCACACAGTGTCACTTAATGGAACTGTTAAGTGGAATAATCTGCTACAGTTAGGCCTGACGCAGATTAAGTGTTTGCCTGACCTTGTACTTGCTTGTTCAGTAAACCATTTAAAAGTAACTATCTGAACTCCTTATTTCTCAGGAAACGCTCCATAGGTAATAAATCACTCTTTAAAAAGAGGGGCAGGCTATTTATAGGAACTTGCTGTAGCATCTCAGGCAGCACGACAAACTCATTCTTACAGTAGTTGTGAATGTCTTCAGCAGGCACCAGGAAAGCCTCTGCAGCACCTGTGTGCGATAACCTTCAGAAGGTAAGCTTGGTTTCAGTGCTGTGTGACCCTTCTCATGAAACAGAAGCAGGTCTTGGGACGGGCTTTCTGTCCTGGAGGTGCACAAGCAAGTGGTAAGGGTAAAGGTGTGCTGGCAAAGGCTTCCCTGCAGGGAACTGTCACAAAGCAAAGCCGTAGTCCATTTCAAACCCAGTCCTGTACTAAGCTTGAATAACTGGTCCAGTGGAGTTCTTGGCATGTGAGGAAACCCAAGCACATAGCTTCAGCCCTGGGAACTTCTGACGTTTCTAAGGGGAGACAGAAGTAGTTCAGGCACTGTTGCTCATTGCTTCCAGCACCCCGTTGTGCGTAAGCTGGAGATGCCATGCTGGAAGCCATTCAGCTGCCTCGCCTGCCCCAGGGGTCTGTCTAAAGCATGCCAAGGTCATTACTCTGTTGGTGTCACAGCTCGCAAGGCAGCGCCTGGCCCAGATCACTGCTCTCCTCCCTTTGCTCCTCTCTCCAGCAGCAGCATGTCCCTGCGTGCTCTGTGCTGGGAGATGGCTCCTGGCTGGCAGGGAACTGAGCTGGCCATGCAGCCTGCTGAGGCCTTGTAGGCCTAGGCTCGGGAGGGCAGTTCTGGCCTGCTCTCAGGCCTGCTGAAGGGGTGGAGAAGTCTAGAAGGTTTTAGTCCAATAGACTTGGCCCAGTTTGTGGATGTGTTCATTTCAGCTGGTTGCCTTCTGTGCACCTGTACTTGTAAATAGAATCTCCTTTTAAACTTCCCATCAGCATTGCAGCGTCTTTGTTTTGACTCCCCAAAATGAGTACATTTCTGTCCTCTAGTCCTGGGTAGTTTGGGCCCCAGACTGGGACAGCATGTCAAAGCAGCTCTGAAAGTTCAATCTTTTACAAGATCCAGCCCATTATAATCCACTTATTTCTCTCACTGATCAGATTTTTTAGGTATCAATATAAACATCTTGTGGCATCTTACCACAGTTAGCTCAACCTCAGATAAAGCATTACTGTAAATAACTGCCTCTGGCTACAAAATGCTGCAACGGATGCAAGCTCAAAAGTAAATGAAGTGCTACTATGAGACACTTCCTTATTCATCTCTGAGGCAAGTTATGCAGATCAAGTCCTTTATTTCAGTAGCATCACTAACTTAAATGTTTCCTTTCTTGTAAAATAATAATCCTACTCTTTTTCCAAAGCATAGCAGCACAGTTAAGTGCATCCCACCCTAATCCACAACCACTTATTTCCTGTAATAACAAACACATGCTTAGTACAACAGCAGCTTAGTTTATTTGACAATACATTTAACTTTGCAGAGGTTGTGTGCCTAGGGGAGGTTTAAGAGCCTTTTGCTGGTGGAATTGATTGTAGTAGACCCCATGTTAAGCAGCTCAGAGAGGAAATAGTGTTAAATGCACCTTAAATTGCCTCTTTTTCTGAGGCCTTGCTGTCTTTTTGAAGTGCCAGCCAGCCAGGATCTCCAGGTGGTCTGTTGGGTGCTTCAGTCTTTGCAGACAAAGAGATATCTGAACCTCTCTCTGAAATGATGCTGCTCACTTGGTGTAGTCACCTAAAGGTGCTGGTCTGGTATTTCCTGTTGGTTTTGCAGGTGGGGATTGCATAATGTGCTATGTTTGTGAGGCTGTGGAAGTCACAAAGCCCCTGGCTGTTCTTGGGAATACTCCCTGACTTTTAAAAACAAGGATGAAGATTTCTATGTGCTTTGTCCATTCTCGAGTTTAATTTGTTTTAATTACAACCATTATGCTTTAAACAAGCCCTCAGGGCTCTGCTGTGTTCTGGATAAACAGCACTATGAACTGCTGTTGAAGACAGCTGAGAACTGACCTCGCAGTCTCAAAATTCCAGGACTTTATTGCTAAGCAGCATCACTGACCCCATTCTGAAGGAACTGCCGGTGCACTGCAGGCCACCTGCTCAAAGCCACCCAACTAAAACCAGGACAGAAGCATTTGCTAGGTGCAACCGAAACAAACTCACCAAATAAAACCTTCCAGCTGAACAGGACAGAACTTCTGAAAATGAAGTTCACTCTCATTAATAGTGCTGTAGTTGGAGTCCCCAAAGGGACTCCATATCAGTATTAAATATTCATACCTCCTGGTTTTTCTCTTCATTTTAATTGAGGGGGGCCCGAGTGTTGCATCCAAGAAAGGACTAGCTGTGTTTCCTGTTGACAAACGTTTTTCATATGAACCTACACTCTACTGATTTAATTTTTCTTCCCAAGAGACTACAGATTGTGTGCAGCACGCAGGGATCACTCCACTCATCAGCACAGCCTCACTAATGCGCATACACGAATGGTGCCAAGTCCTTCTCTCAGACCCTGGTACCTACCAGCGCTCACACTATTTGGTTGCAGGAGTTGATCCTTCTAAGACTTTGGTGCTTCACTGGATTTTCCCCACACACACCCTGAATTCCATCTGCCTTTGTTCATGGCACTGAATATCTGCCTGTGTCCAAAGAGTCTGGTAACTCCTCAGGTCTCAAGTGGGTACTAGCAAGTTCAAGATGCTGCTGAGTTTTGGAGAAGCCAGGGGCTATTCGTTCCCCTCCAGTCTGTGTTCTCCCATTGAAGCAGTTTTCCCCATAACTCTGTTAAAGTAGACAGGTGCTGTACAGAGTCCAGCCCACACCAACTGCAGAGCTCAATGTGCTACTGGAGGTATCACCAAGGATGCAGTAACTGTATATGGCTCTTCAGCCTTTAAATACGTTTGGTCCTCTTGCCTGAGTCTTTGGTCAAAGTAGCTGAAGTGCTTCATGTTGTGGTGGAAACCACCTGTGGTTTTGACTCTTTGATCCTTAAACCTTAGGGGACTTGATGATGTAAGTTCTCTGTCTCGAGTGAGTCTGCAGTACTGAAACGAATGATTCTGGACATGTAAACGTTCTTCACCACAGCACTCCAGCACTCGGCATCAGCTTTGACTTGTACAAGAACAGCCTGAGTTACTTGAGGTGGTTCTCCTTGAACCTCAGCATGATACTACTAAACTGTCACTGCTTATCCCTTTTGGGTACCTCTTTTTTTTCTTCTAAGGGTGATTTTAAGCGCACACCTCGCCTAGCTTCTTAAAATGGGATTTCCCTCTTGAAAAGATTTATGTTGGGAATATCTCACATCTGTTTGTCTCTAAGCCTGAGATTTTCACATTAGATCCATGTACGTTTATTTTACTATTGACACCTGTCACAGCACATTGATATGGAATACCATCACACAGACAAACCAGCTACTGACAGCTAAGATAAAGATAGTAGATTCCACAAGTCTTAATCTGCATAGAGACCAGAAACACGTTTAATGGTGAAACACGGGTAAGTCTTTCTGTATTTCCCTTAATTTTAAACCCACTTTGTGTAGAATGTGATCTTCCTACAAATGCTATTTGTGTGTCTGCATGTACCTGTGTATTTAGTGGTCAGTTTGTCTTGGGTGGTCAGTGTCTTTTTATGCCTATAGCGGTTTGTATTTCTTAAGGTCTTGAAATGCATTTAGTAGTTGTTTTAAGTACTGTTTAAATATTAGTTAAATTTTGTTTGTCTTCCACTCTCCTGCCAACCACCTACCAAGGATACATTATCTCCTGCTGCATGTAACTTCTAATAAGGGACAAAACACCCTGGGCGAGTAGTTCTCAGACTCCACACGAGGTGGAGATCTAAAAGAGAACTGACACAGCTTTAGCTTGCACCATCTATTAGCAGATTGCTGCGGCTCTGCTTGCTAAAGCTTTACCACGGATTTGTTTTCCCTGGTGCAAGTAATATTAATTTGGCTTCAGTAATTCAGAAATCATGTGGGATATAAAAAAAGATCTATCTCTACTTGAAGTATCTTTTTCATTGATCCTTCTTTAGGAAAAATTAGAAGCAACACTCCACAGCAAGGTAGTTCAACATCACCCTAGTTAAAGTATTTTGTGTGCAACACCAGTTATCCTGATGCTGCTCTATCCATCAGTTGTACTACAGACAGTGTTGCTCCTTGTTTTCAACACTAGCCAGCCACTGGAGTGCTGTTTGGCAAGGAAGAGAAGTGCACATTCTTAGAGCGATGGCCCTCGCTGGTTGTCACCTCACTAGAGGAAATTGACCCTCTTTTCACCTTTGTCACCGGGGTGTTTTTGTTGATTCTACTACAGATCTTTTCTGGTCACTGGACAGCCACTAAATAGATTTCTTTTGTTTTTAGGCATGCGTGTTAAGTGATCCATGCAACAGAGAAGAACCTGCTATTGTGCATTCCATCTGCTACTGTTGGATCAGTCACTCTTGAATCTCTTAGCAGGACGCTGTTGGTTCCCCTCACCTTAGGTTCATTCATTGAAAGCATTTGAGAAGACAAACATGGCAGAGAGCCCAGAGCTACATGATGTTGCATTGTGTGGCCCCACAACAATCTTTAATGATAGCCAATCCTGCTTTGGCAATGGTGGGCTTGCTTGGAGGAGGCTCTGCCTTCTTTTCTGCTGGGCTGCCTGCAATATTCAAAACAGGACACCATTAAAACCAAGAGCTGGTCAAACTAGTTCTTCCCACTTCTGGCTCGAAGGGTGNATAGCAGCCAAGCTGGCAAGTGGGTTCTATCTGCTCAGGAAATCTTATCTCTTCAAGGGAAGGAGCTAAGAGGAGCTAAAGAATGCAGACATCTCCGTGGGAGACCAAACTTCCTGAATTTCGTTCAGCCCAGATAACTCAGATGCGCTAATTAGGAGAACAGGATAAAGGTATGTTTCGATTTTTCACGGTGGAAAGGATCTTTTTAACAGTGCATTTATAAGCAGTGACATGAAGGAAACTAACATGGGAAATGAGTCATGCTCTCTGAGTGACTAAGTGCAAATAATTAGTGATGCCTCTTAAAACCTCTTGTATTTGAAATGCAGAGTCATTACACATCCCTCTGGAAACTCTTAGTGAGGTCTTGATCAGTGCCAAATGGCCATGTGTTTGGATACAGCTCATGGACCTACCTCCCCTTCTAAGAGCACCGCTCTCCTTTGACTATCTTTCTGCCAAAGAACTCAGTTTAAGGCAAGTCAAAATCAGTCTGCTGACTTTTAGAGCTTACACTGTGGCTGTTTTGTTTGAAAGTTACAGCTAAAAGCTTCCAAGGGATCATGCAGTCAGCCTAGTTTCTGAGAAATTAGCATGTTTGCAGCTCTGTCAATAAGTGATTTGGGCTAGGTGCTCAAAAAGCCTGTTTATGCTGTTAAGATGTAAGAAATCTGGGGCAGCTGTGGAACTTCGCAGTCTTTCCTCGAGTTTCTCTCTTGCCTGCAATAGAATGAGCAGAGTTTGCTTCTGATACACTAGTGCATATCTTAGGGGGGTTTCTATCCAGTTATTTTTGCAGAACCAGATGGGAAAAGGGTTGGCAAGTCAAGTTGCTTACAAAAGCCAGTTGTGGCAATGTGTGTCCAAATACACTTGGTGTATTTAAACAGACACAGCCTCTGAAAGAGGCTCTCGGTGGCTTGAGGTCAGTTTGAAGCAGCAGATGGGCATTTGAATTCCAGGGGCCAGCAATTGCTGACACAGTCTCTTGTTCCAGGCCAATCTAGCTGGGTTAACCTAGCTTTTTGGCAGAGGCTGGCCCAGCATGGCCTTTGGAAAAGCTCTTGTATCCAGTTGTCTCCTTATCTAGTTGTCCTATTGTTCTTATTTTTATTAATGCTCAGGAACTCACTGGCAGGAGATTGTGTTGCTTTGTCTAAGGGTTTTAACTTGGTGCGCAGGAATTCAGCCATCTCTTTGTCTTCTTCTTTCTCTCTGGTGGAAAAAATGAAAACAAATCTGTTACAGAAATAACACTGTTCTCTCTGCAAACGGGATAGTAACACCTAGAGTGGTGAGGATCAGACACTAGCAAACAGCTCAGTCTTTGTTCTTTTAAACACTTACTTTTGCTGCCTATAAAAGAACCAAATGCCTGCCTAAATGAAGCTGGTGACAACAAAGATGGTGTAGAATCCAGAGACAGGATTTTCCCCAAGGTTCTTTTACTTGTTTCTGATAGCGTTGGATTCGTTGTATTCCCTAGTCAGCAGATTTAAACCATAACATACGTAGGAAAGACACTGAAGCCCTGGTGTGTGCTCAGAGAAAAGCAACAAGGCTGGTGAGGGTGTTGGAGTGCATCATATGAGGAGTGGCTGTGGGAGCTGGGGTGGTTTAGTCTGAAGAAGAGGAAGCTAAGGGGCAGCTTACTGCTCTCTCCAGCTACCTGAAAGGAGGTTGTAGTGAGGTGGGGTGGTCTCCTCTCCTAAGTAACCAGCAATAGGACAAGAGAAAACAGGTTGAAGTTGTACCAGAGGAGGTTTAGGTTGGAGGTTAGGAAAAACTTCTTTAGTGAGAGAGTGGTGAGAGGTGGGAACAGGTTGCCAAGGGAGGTGGTAGAGACCATCCCTGGAGGTGTTTGAGAAGCCGTTGATGTGGTCCCTGAGGATACAGTTTAATGGTCATGGTAGTTGGGTTATGGTTGGACAATAATCCTGGAGATCTTTTCCAGCCTTGATGACTCTATGATTTTAAATTGGCCACACACTTCCTCTACAACGTAACACAGAGGATTGGTACTGCTGTGGTTGCATTGCTCATTTTTCAAAGGGCCACTCTGACAAAGTACTGGATCTCATGGCACAACGTCCACCTGTAGAGCAGTGCCAAGTGGCTCCCTCAGGGATCAGTGCTGGCACCAGTGCTGTTTGACATCTTTGTCAGTGATTATGGACAGAGGAATCAGCGCAGCCTCAGCAAGTGTGCAGATAGCACCAAGCTGTGTGGCACAGTCAACTTGCTAGAGGGCAGGGATCCATCCAGAGGGACCTGGACAGCCTGCAGAGGTGTGCCCAGGCCAACCTCATGACTTTCAACAAGGCCAAGTGTAAGTTCCTGCTCCTGGGTGGGTGCAATCCCAAGCACAACTCCAGGCTGGGTGGGGAATGGCTGAGAGCAGCCCTGAGGAACAGGCCATGGGGGTCTGGGGTGATGAAAAGCTCAAGATGAGGCTGCAGTGTGAGTGCAGCCCAGAGAGCAACTGTGTGCTGGGCTGCAGCAAGAGCAGTGTGGGCAGCAGGGCAAGGGAGGGGATTGTGCCCCTTTGCTCTGCTCTCCTCAGACCCCACCTGGAGTCCTGTGTGCAGTTCTGGAGCCCCCAACACAAGAAGGACATGGAACTGTTGGAGTCAGTGGAACCAGACTTTGAGGAGACCTTGGAGTAGCCTTCCAGTGTCTGAAGGGGGCTACAGGAGGGCTGGGGGGGACTAATGACAAGATCTGGTAATGACAGGAGAAGGAGGAATGGGTTCGAACTGGCGGAGAGGAGATTGAAAGTGGATGTTAGGAGGAAGGTGTTTGCAGCGAGGGTGGTGAGACACTGGCACAGGTTGCCCAGAGAGGTTGTGGCTGCTCCCTCCCTGGAGGTGTTCAAGGCCAGGTTGGATGAGGCCTTGAGCGACCTGTGCTAGTGGGAGATGTCCCTGCCTGCGGTGGGGAGTTGGAACTGAATGAGCTTTGGTTTAGGTTGGAAGAGACCTCATTCTATGATTCTACGGTCTGCCATTAGTGTTTGCCAAAACCAAGTTTATTTCCCTCTGCCTGAAGATGACCACGTTAGGACCAAAATAACTAACCTTGGCTGTGTCTGTCAATGATATTTCCAAGTTGGTTCTTTTACTTAAACATTAACACAGTGCATTGGCCAAATGCTTGGTTTAGAGCAAAAGCAGGTTTTACTGTCAAGAGATTTAAAGAGAAGCCTCAGGTTTTTCTGTGACTGTGAATGGACACTGATACATGCACATCTGCATAATGCGCAGCAGCACATTTTCAGTAGCCTACAATGAAGCCTCTGCACTGTCTGGCTGCTGCTGAAGGTTTTGTGATCTGCACACTGCAGCAGCGGCAGAAAGCTCTGGACTGTGTTACCAGCTCAGGCGTCTTGTCAGCTTCTGCCTTTGGCCAGCTCTCTTTGATCAGCTGCAGGAATCTGGAGGCTTTCTCTTTTCCTGTCCTTTGCTTGCTGAGAATTTCAATGTGTGGAAAGGTACTGTCAGCTGGGATAAATGAGCTGGTGAGCCTCCAGCCTTTACTGCCAAAAGAGACAGGGAAGCAACAGCAAAACTCTGAGCACCTGCAGAGCTCTGGGATCTCAGCCTAACAGCTGGAGACAAAATCCTCTGTGGACAGTGGCAGCTTTCTAGCCTGTGGGCTAGAGACTGAGCTAAGGCACTCCTGAACTCATGCCTATGGGTCAGGCGGGCCTGTGTCAGTGAGTGCAGGTTTTATTTGTTTATTTGGGGTTGCTTTTTCTTGCTATGGCAGGGTGGGAACATAATTATAAGATATGATCACTGGGGTTTGGCCTTTAAAAAGGCAGGTCTGACATGTCCACAAAAACGTCTCTTGGGAGAATTCAGTTTCCTGTCTAATTCTTCTGCCAAGAGGATCCTGTGGTAGCAGCAAAAATCCTTCTTTTCTTACCGGTAAATGCCTCGACACCTGCCGCCACCTGGTAGGAAAGTGAGAGACCAAACCCCGTTGTGGTCAGGAGAGGGCAGAATCGTTAGTGGGACAGAAAGCTACAGAAGGGTTTTCCTATGGAATCAGGAGGATGCTTTTAACTTGGTACGTTGTTTTAAAGGACCAATTCTCTCCCATTAATGCTGATATAAATTCAGTCACTTCCTGTGCAATGTAGCATTACACTCGTGGAGTCTCATGAACGAGTTCGGTTGCTTTCGGCTCTTACCGTAATCTCTCCACCTCTGCATCATCTACAAGAAAATCTCTTTTTTGTACCAGTCTATGGATCTTCTGAATCAGTTCATCCTCTCTTTGTTTCTCCATCTTTGTTTTTTCTTTTTCTGGTCAAAAACAGAGAAAAGAGACTTGCTTATGGTTCTGGGGAGTGGGAGGGATGGGCACAGCAAATGACTAAGAATGAATTGCTGATTGAAGTCAATGGTTCTTCAGACCAGAGCCACCAAAACCAGCCAGTTCTGGGCACTGCCTAAATGTCTTTTGCCTTACACTTAACTGCTGTTGTCTGATCAGCTTAATGGTTTGGGACTGTGGGGCTTGCCAAGCCCACTTTTGCTGTTGAATTACTCTGCAAGACACTGCTTACAGGTTTGGTTTTGTGGGTTTGTTTGTTTGTTGGTTTTTTGTTTGGTTTGGTTGGGTGGGGTTTTGTTTGTTTGTTTGTCTTGTTGTTTGTTTGTTTGTTTCTACTATTTTTTGTGGGTTTTGGTTTTTAGCAAAGCAAAGTAAGAAAAGAGCCCAGGATTGCTGCATTAAAACCCATGGTACAAACCCCATTTCACCGCACCGAAAGGAATGATTTCTTTGTGTTTCACGACAGTCTTGGCTGTTGACTACAATTCCTTTCTTACTCTGGTAAGGCAGGTGAGCTGCACAGCTACACAAATAGCATCAGTCATAACATACAGGGAAATCGACGCAAGGGTTTTCCTTGTGCTTCACAAACCCAAGTCACCTGTGTCCCTGCGAGCTGGCCAGGCTGTGGGGACTGGGTCGGCTGTGAATGACTTTTCTAATATGAAAGATGTGCCTGTCACTAACTAAATCTCATGAATATTATGGATTAGAGAGAGGTACTTTCAGGTTACAAAGCAAAGTTATTTATGACAGAAATCTTCGAACCCAGCAAGTGGAGCAGAGATGAGAAAGCCAGAGGCAAATCCCAGCCCAACCTATTTCAAAAGGCTGAAAATTCTGATTAGCTGAGAAACCACTTCCAATTACATCACGAACACTGAGTTTGAGCAGTAGGACTGTTTAAAGAGCCATAAATGCGAGTAAGCTGTGGGAAGGAGGGCAAACTGCCTGCAGTCTGCTGTATCTGAGCCATGCTACGGCTGCTGATTGGGACTTTTAAGATATTTTAAACAGCTAACCAGACATTAGAAAGTAATTTTCAATACAGCTTAATTTTGGATCATGGGCTTCAGGATGCTTACTGATGGCAAGATCGCAATAAATCCCTTCCTTGCCAACTGAGATAAAAGTACCTTAAATGCATTTTCAAGATAATGAAATTTTGTAAGTCTCAACATCAGGAAGTCACACTCCTTGGAGCATTTTAAATTATGGGCTGTGTCAGTAGCAGAGGAAGCAATGTGTAATATAAGGCTGCTTTGTCTGGGATGTATTATCTGTATCTTTGAGAAATTATAAGCCGTTTTCTTGGCCACTGTGAAGATTTCAAGACCTCTACATTTGTCACCTATGCAGAATTCCTCTGAATAACGTTGAATTTGCAGCAGGGAGAAAAGAAGAATGCTCAAAATCATCACTGCTTTTTCCTCCTTTTACCTCTCTTTATGGAGCAAAGGATCTCCTCCTTTCACTAGTGAAGATAGAAGCTACTTTTACTTCCTTTCAAGATGTCCAGACGAGGATGTGCTCTGCTACAGTATCCTCCAGAAAACTGCCACAACTTGGCTCATTCTTTGCCTGCCATGTTTCAGTACAGAGCACACAGGCCAAGTACTGCATCCTCTGTGCCCTGAAAGACTGCTCCGTGGCCTCTGGGACCCAGGACACACCTCGGGGCACCAACAGGAGCGTTACCTGATGATGCTGCGAACGATCCTGTTTCCAGAAAGCAGTGGCGTAGGTTAGGCAAAGCTGCATCAGCACTTAGTGCTGTGTGAATGCCAGAAGCTTCTGTGCTTTTGTTGAGACTAAAGTATTCTCCCTGTGAGCCTGCCAAAAGGTGGTGCTGCTGGAACCGTGCATCCTTCATTTTTAAGTTTTCTGAGGTTTAAACCCTAAGAGGAGCTGCTGCCTGTGGGTCTCTGCTTGACTTTGTGACTGGACAACCATTTCTAAAAGGCCACCAAGAAACCAAGGACAAAGTTAAAAGTAATGGGCAGGAAAGCTGCAACTAGAAAAGGTGAGGCGAGGAGAGTAATTAATATTTTCTAGGACTCATAAACCTTTCCAGTATCACTTAACCCAGGACCATGACAAGAGTGTTACTTCTAGAAGTGAGATGTAACTGTGGCTGTGACACGAGCCAGTGTATGTAGGGAAAATCCAGGCTCACAGGGATGGCTACAGATCCTCCCTTGACCTAGCCTATCTCAAGCTCATGTGCTTTCTTGCTAACAGTTTCTGTGCCACTTGTTTCCCTTGAGATTGCCAAGGGAGTCCAAGCCTTTGGCACCATCTCCCACAGCAAACTCCTGGCAAGGCTGGCAGCCTGCAGCTTGCACAGAGGCAGTCAGTGCTGGGTTAAGAGTGTGTGGTGCCACATCAGTTGGCAGCCAGTCACTAGTGGTGACCCCAGGTATCAGTGCTGGGCCCAATCCTGTTTAATATCTTTATCAGTGATCTGGACAAGGGAATTAAGTCCACCATTAGTAAGTTTGCAGATGACACCAAGCTGGGAGCAAGTGTTGATCTGTTGGAGGGTAGGAGGGCTCTGCAGAGGGACACTGACAGGCTGGATAGATGGGCAGAGTCCAAGGGCTGGAGAGCAGCCCTATGAGGAGAGGCTGAGGGAGCTGAAGGTGTTTAGCCTGGAGAAGAGAAGGTTCAGGGGGGACATTATTGCTCTCTACAACTACCCGAAAGGAGGTTGTGGCCAGGTGGGGTTGGTCTCCTCTCCTGGACAACCAGTAACAGAATGAGGGGACACAGCCTCAAGCTGCATCAGGGGAGGTTTAGGCTGGATGTTTGGATGAAGTTCTTACCAGAAAGAGTGATTGGCATTGGAATGGGCTGCCCAGGGAGGTGGTGGAGTGACTGTCCCTGGGAGTGTTTAAAAAGAGACTGGATGTGGTACTTGGTGCCGTGGTTTAGTTGATTAGCTGGTGTTGGGTGGTAGGTTGGACTTGATGATCTCGAAGGTCTTTTCCAGCCTGGCTTATTTTGTGAACTAAAGACTGTGCACTTTGGTGTTTGCAGGGTTGCTGCCAAGGCAGCAGCGAAATACAGCACAGAAAGAAATTTAAACCAGGATTAATGATGAGAAGGAAAATAGGAAGAAGAAAAGGGTTAGAGAAAAGAGAGATGAAACAACCTGGGGAGGATTTCTGCTTATTAGGGTCAGAGGGTTCTTGACACCATCCCCACCACCCGAGCATTATCTTACTATGGGTTGGAAACAGCCATTACCTGGGATGGCTACCAAGCTCTGCAGCTCACTCTTAAGGTTCATAATGTCTTTGCACAGCTGGATGTCATCCATCCTGCAGAAACAGAGAAAGCATGGTCAGAGGCATGCAAACCACATCTTGTCTTGATGGCACTGTCCACAGCTCATCTGAACACACAAGTGCCCTCTGCCTGGGACCTGTGCATCAGCTCGAAAGGCAGAGTTCTCAGCCTGGCTACTGGTACTGCTCATTGCCTGTTCTAACAGCCAGCAAAAGGTGTTTAGCACTGCTTGCCTGTTCAGCCCTCGGGTACTTGTCTTATGGGATCTTGTTTGTGTGTAGGGTATATCTGTCACTGCCAAGTACTGCCGCTTGCTTTCTCCAATGTCATCACTTTGCAATGGGCATCTGTCTGTCTAACAGTCACCAAAGACAGATGTGCCATGTTGCACATGCTGCAGCAGCAGCCGGGAAGGGGCAGCAGAAGCAGATGCTTTATTTGGCACAGCCAAGATGAGGTATATTCCATTATGGACTTTCTTGGTGACCTTGTTAATAACATAGCCTTGACACCAAGGACCTGCAAACCGTCATAGTTTGCCATCTATCTAGTTTGAGGTCTTGTGCCCTGAGTGAATGTCTTCCATGGTTGATGTAAGTGCCTCAAATCCCTGATGTGGGCAAAAAGTTCATTACTGACAAAGAAGAGAACTAAATAAAAAAGCAACCTGTAACATTAGCAGAAATTCCACCTTCTGTTCTTATTGAAACTGATACCCTAAGAGCTGATATGCTGAATCATTCCCTTGGGAGCTGGCAAACTTCAGCACTGACTTCCTGGCAGATGTTTTATTTCAGTGTTTCAACCATACTGGCAGCCAAGGCTCTGGTGTTGGTTCTGAGGGCTGCACCAGGAGCTTGCGTTTTTAACCAACACTCTGAGTAATACAAAGATGCAGCCTCCGTGACTAACTGTAGGTTCTTTAGCTCTTATGGAGTTACTGATGTCTGTTTCCTGATGACAAAAATAGCCTGGCCTTGTGGATGTTCTTCACACTACAGTAACAGCTGGATGTCCAGCTCGGAGGAAAGTACCAGATGTTGTAGGTGTTAAGTCCTTAGAGGTTGAGGACATGGTGAGCCTCAAGGAAGAGGAAACAGAAAATCCACAGTGCAACAACAAAAAGTAGCAGAGAAAGACCCAGAAGTAGCCAAGTGGCAACACCTGCTTGCTAACACACGAGCAGTGAATTGCCACTGCAATTCATAGCTCTGGCAGCCTGTTCATCTCTTCACACTCCCCTTCGCCATTACCCAGGGTGATACTTAACGTGGCATGAAGCTACTGAGAAGCTGCAGTCAACACCACGTTAGTGAGTCGCTGTAAACAGATGAACTATTTGATCGAGAGAGTAATTAAAGTTCAAAGAGAACTTTGTTGACAGGAATCTAGCAAACATTTCTGCCTTTTCTCTCTCAGCTCACGGACGCAGGCTGTGCAGAGCAGTGTTCTTTTTGGGTTTAGCCAGCAATGAGAGGCTGCCTGTTTCATCTCCTCACTCTGTGAGTCTGCTAGGTTTACACCACTTAGAATAAATTAAAGTATAGAGTCTCTAAGTTGGTTTATTGAAGGTCGTCATCACCAAAGGAATTAGCCTCCCACTTCTGCAGTTCTCGTGTAGCTTGATATTGCTTTACTTTGGCAGCAGTTGCACAAAGCCAGGCAATCAGATCTTATCCTACTTTAAAATGCCAATGCTCAGTGTGTACTGCAGAAGACATCAGTGTGTTCTTGGGAGGAGAGTGGAACCTGAATTCCTCCATGATGAATCTGCCCTGAAGTGGAGATTCTACCATGATGTTAAATAATTTGCAGGGGTAGGAATGACCATTACTGACAATCCTACCACTACCAGTGATGGCTACATCAATGTTGCAGCAGCAGAAGAGAGATTTCTGGGGTGGGTTCTTTTCTTTGCAAAGTGGGAAAAGGACAAAGTGAGCCTGATTGGGAGCAAGAAGAAAAAAACAAAACAAAACAACAAAACAAAACAAAACAAAACAAACAAAAAAAACCCACCAACAACAAACCCAAACAAACAAAAAAACCCCACCACCAAACACACCCCCAACCCCTCCCCCCAAGGATTAATGATGGACTCTAGACAGCTAACGAAGCTGTAGGACTGCTAGTATGAGTTTAGTACCAGAGGAAAGTCAAGTTACAGCTAATTTATCTACATAGCAGGTAATTGTTCCTCAGATTATGAGTAAGCAAACACAACAGTGTTAAATAGTCTAAAAACCTGAATGGGTCTATGGAGAATTTCAATGCTGTAGACATGATGAGGACTCTGGAGAAGAGGGAGCCATCTAACAGAGCTGAGTCAGAGTGTACAAAAACTATAACTAATTTTAATTCTGCCAAGTCAACTGGATGTGAATTGTTTTTTTCACAGTGTGAGCTGAGCTATGTAACAACCGCACAGACACAAGCAAATACTGTGTTATACTGGTAATATCTTTACAGATAAAACAAGCTTAATGAAGGAAGTAAAACTGTTTTCAGTAACTGCCTACAGCAACCTAACAGAGCTTGCTCTGTAACATATTATGGTCCCTACACATGAAAAAAAAGCTGCTCACTGTCACCTACACGGCAGAAATAGCCACTCCAGGACACCGATCACAGGTGGAAGCAATTGCCACAGTTGTAGTTCAAGGTCATCCAGTAGAGCTGGCTTCACATTTCACTTTCCATTTGGAAAGTCAGCAGTGTCAGGCACTGGCAGGCATCCCAAGGAGCATGGGCCAAGATGGCAGGGAGCGCTCTGCGCCTTTTCTCTTCTCAGGCACAGGCAGTAACTGTGGCTGATCTCACCTATACTACTCATACTCGCTGGGTCAGGATACGCTAATACATTTTAAAATACATGCATTTGCCTCTTACAATTATTTTGAGGTTCAGATTTGATTTATTCCTATATCGCATTGATTTCTGGGGGTTTGCTGCCTGTGTCCTCTGTCAGCTAAACAGCATTGTCCATTCTTATGATGGTGTCTATTTCCATGCTCCCCAGTTGTATGAATCCCAAACTGCTCCTGAGCCACACACGTGTCCCCAGCAGTAAGTAACGTCACACGTGCAACAGAGAGAGCACTGCCCGAGCAGCTCCCTCGGCTGTCAGGTTGCTACCTCACCAGGCACGCAGAAAAGGAAGCAGAGCAGGAGAACTAGAAAGGGAAAGGAGTGTGTATGTTCTGAAGCCATGTGCTTGCTTTCTTTAACAGCAAAGGCAGATGCAAAATTTACAGTCTGACCCAAGCTCTTCTTGTAGAGAACACTTCAAGCAGTGAGCTGAGAGAAGCCTGAGAAGCAAATGATGCTGGCTATAAACCGATGCTTTCCTGTACATATTGTCTCCTTCAGATCAACATGTAGTGAGCCCTCAGCTTTCCTGACAATAAACCCAGAAGTGCTGGAGACAGCTTACGATGACTTTAAACTATATTTCAGTTTCCTGGGCTGGCTGGAACCTCTTCTCTTTGATAACAGGCAACAGGACTAGAGGAAGTGGTTACAAGCTGTGCCAGGGGAGTTCAGCTTGGATATTAGGAAATACTTTGCTGAAGAGGTTCTTGAGCATTGGAGTGGTGTGCCCAGGGCAGTGGAGGAGTTGTCACGTTCAAGCAGGTCTGGACTTGGTGCCTAGGGACTTGGTCTAGTACTGAATCTTCAGGCCTGGCTCGAGGGTTGGACTGGATGATCTTGGAGGTTTCTTCCAACCAGATATATTCTGTGATTCTGTGAAAGGCTTGCAATGGCTTCCAGCATAGGAGAGCTGCTATAGACAGACACATTGTCATACTCTGAGGAGGGCCATCCTGGGCACTGAGTGAGGTAGTCTTGAGACAAAAATAGGATTCAGTAATATAATTAGAGAGCAAATTACAGTGCATCTGCTCTGCTATGATTATGGTTGCTGGAGCTAAAATTTACTGCACAACATAAATTGTGGCATTATCTAATTGAGAAAGGCTGATTTTATAATCTTTATAAACTTTAGGTAGCTCTTCATAGCCAGCAGATATTCAGCTGGAAATAGTAGGGACATCCTGGACACGAAGAACACAGCTGCCTTCAGTTTTCCTGTGTTTGAATGGTTGGTTTCTGTGTGTGTGCTTCGCTTGTTTGGGGTCTGGTGCTGGCTGGTTTTGGTCTTGCGGTTTGTGTTGGGGTTTCAGTTTGCTTTTGTGTTTTTTTTTCTTAAAGAGGGAAGTAAAAGCATGGTGCAAAGTGAAGTATTTGACTTAGGATTTGCATCGAGGCCTGAGAAGCATTATGGTTGTTGTTTCAGGTGATTTCACTCCACCCCTTTGTGTCTCTGGGAATTCTTGTTTTCCTTTTCAAAAGCCAACCTGTTTCAAAGCACACATGCAGGCTGGGCACTGCAGCTGTGGCAGCAGGGATCTGCTAAGTTAGGTGACAGTTCAGCCACCTCCTCTTCAGGGGACTGGCTAAGAACGAGCTGTCACACATCTGATTTTATTGAGCTTCACTCAGCAAATGAAAAAGCTGTGTTTTGTAGTGCAGAAGCCTCCAAGCTCTGAAAATCAGAGCTGCCAACTGGAGTTTCCTACACTCTGTGTTTTGCTTCACTTCAGGCTGGGCTGGGCTTACAGGCTCTTCTTGGGTGCCTTTGTACAAGGGCAGGCGAGGAAGACGGGCACTCAGCAGCCCCACGTCCAGTGGCTCCTGGTTCACCAAGCCCTTCTGAGATGGACTCGCCAGGGGCATGGGAGGTAGTCATCAGAGAAGCATTTTTCTGTGGGCCTTGGCTGACAGCCCTCTGTGCCACACTGTCCAGCAGGCAGTGCACAGAGCCTGAGAGGAAGGAAACGATTGCTCACAGCTGTTGCAAGAGGAGAATGTGTGTTGGGGGAAAGGTCACTAGAGGGTCCCCAGGCAGGGCAGCCATTGTGTACCATGTGGGTGAGCTGATGCCCAGGGGGGCCAAAGAGCTAATTTCACCTATAAGGGCAAGAAGTGGGCACTTCCTTGTGTGGCTGTGTAACGGAAGGGGCTCTGTGAAGGACACCCTTTGAACTTTAAAGATAAAGTGTGCCCCTCATTAAAGGAATTTCTCCTGCCCTTTCCTTTCTTGCAGCAGAAGGAGAAGCCTGTGAGCAGGTGAGAGCTCCTGTCTGGCAGCTGGGCTCAGCCTTTGCCAGTCACTGCTGCTGACCTGGTCTCCACTTTCTTCCTAAGGTGGAAAAGCTCTTCCTGAGATGAAGTGTCCCGCCAGTGGCCCCGGGTGATGGGGAGCCCTCCTAACACCGGGCACAGCAAACTGCCCACTCACACTGCCACCACTGCGGAGAGTTGTGGGGAATGCAGGAGCTGCAAAAAAAGCCTCTCGTTTTACCTTGATACTTAATCACAGAGAGGTTTGTGAAATCTGCTTGGATGTGACCGAGGTGTCCTTTGTTTTATTTCTGGAAACCGACCCCCAGGTGTACTGAGCTCAGAGCCTGTGGGAGAGGCAGGCTGACAGAGCCCACACAGCCTGCTTGCAGAGCTGCCAGGAAAACAGCATTGAGTCGTTTGGCTAAGACTGCTCACTCCTTTTAGTTTAACCCTGCTGCCTGGACCTCAAATACTTCAGGGCTTGTTTTCAATTAAGTATCTTTTTCCTTTGCCATCCCACATTTTCTTTCACCCCTACAGGGTGACTCTCAAAGCTTTCAGTGATGATGAACTACTCAGCAAACATTCTATTTAGACACTTAAGCGTCACCAGCTCTGAGCACTGTAAAACACACAGTGATGGAGCAACATGATTCATTTTATTCCTTTTGTTGTCCTACAGACCTCATTAGCCATTGGTGAAATGCTCTTCACTGGGGAGAAGGACGATAAACCTCATAGTACTGCTATGACAAAAAGAAGGCCTTGGTGCCTTTACTCGCAAGGCTAGGATGGGGTCTGTGTGTTTGCCGAAGACTCTCTCATGCACATCTCGCTCCAAGAGAGACCACAGCTGAGAAACCACGCAGAAGAATTATTACACTATGGATAATGTCACATAGCAGGAAAGGTTTTCACAGAAATGTGAAAAATGCAAACCCACGGCAGGTCCACTGAGCATCCAGACTCTGCTAAGGGTTTTTCAGTTAGGGTTGCTGGTTTGATTTGGTTTGGTTTGGGGGTTTTGTTGTTGTGTTTTCATATGGGCTGATATGGTCCCTGGTGCAGCTCTATGCCAACCATTCCTATTTGAGGGTTACTGCATTTGTTTGGGCAAAACGTTGACACAACAGTTAAATATGACTCCTGTTGTTGCAGAGCTGTTCCAAACATTGGTTAGAAGTGAGTTTTACTATTATCCCATCTCAGACTTCTTTGTGCATCTTCTCCAAGGAAAACAACGTCAATTGCAATTGACAGTCTTGGAGCAAGTTTCTTCCTTGAATTAAACCTGCATTGCTCTGACAGGGGAAGACCTGCAGCAACAGGTCTAGATTGTAGTGATTTTTTTTTTTTTTTTTTTT